>WOXC01003927.1:0-71127 GCA_011680675.1 Gymnobelideus leadbeateri
CTAATTAGTTACCTTGAACAAATCATGTCACCTTTCTAGAGCTCAGTTTCAGCATCTGTAAAGTGATGGGATTGGACTTTGTGACCTTTAAGCACTTACATTTTATGATTACATAAAGGTAAGGAATGCTAACATGTTTGTGAGTGGATCCTGTCACTTCACAGGGCAGGGTGATTATTAAATAAAATGTATTTATCCTCCCCTCTCTTTTTTTTGATAGGGGGTACATCTAGAAATAAATAGTAGACAGATAATCCTTAAGATTGTTTCAGTCTCTAAATCCTACGATTTCCCTACTGTGGGCACCATTAAGTCTCCTTAGGTTTGCTAACATCATTTGGCCCCACCATTTTGGCTATGAATGGCTAATAGAGGCACCTTGCAACCTCAGAAAACATGGACAGCTGTGGTGTAAGGCATAGAGAGATGGTTTAAATCTCACCTCTGACATCCTAAGCAAGTCACTTGCCCTCTTCAGTGCCCCAGATTATTCTACAAGAGGAGAGGTTCTGGTTGGTAGAGAGAGTGCTGAAATCTTTCCTTGCCTGGATGAAGTCAAATATCTGATCCCTTCTGCCTGCTATGCCCCGCAATGTGCATTGCAATGTGCTGGACTACGAATAAAAGACAAAATAAATAAAAAATGACCCTTTCTCTCAAGGAGCCCATGATCTGTTAGAGGTTACCAAGAAATATTAAAAATAAATATGATTTGGGGAGGCTAGGTGGCGCAGTGAATAGAGCGCCGGCCCTGGAGTCAGAAGGACCTGAGTTCAGAGCCGGCCTCCGACACTTAATCCACACAAACAAAAACCTAGCCGTGTAACCTTGGGCAAGTTACTTAACCCCAATTGCCCTAAAGGGGCGGCTAGGTGGCGCAGTGAGTAAGAGTGCCGGCCTCGGAGCTGGGATGACCCGAGATCAGATCCGGCCTCAGAAAATGAGCACCCACGCATAAATCAAATGACTAGCCGTGTAACCTTGAGCAAGTTACTTAACCCCAATTGCTTTAAAAAATAAATAAATAAATAAATATGATTCAAACTTGAAATCATTAAGTACATTAGCATTCTATGAAATAATATGAGAGATACATACCAGAAGGATTAAGGGTAGGATTAGGGGAAGGAGAAGAGGAAAGGTATTTATATAGTGCTTACTATGTGCCAGGCACTTTACAAATATGATTTTGTTTGATCCTTATAACAGTCCTGCAAGATAGATGCTGTTATTATCCCCATTTTACCATTGAGAAAACTGAGGCAAACAGAAGTTGTGATTTGCCCAGAGTCACACAGCTAGTGTCTGAAGCAGGATTTGAACTCAGATCTTCCTAATTCCAAGTACAGAGTTTTAACCACCATACCACCTAGCTGGGAAACCTAGGGAAGTTGTCATTGAACAGGTGGGCTTTAAAGGATAAGGGTAAGGAGAGGACAAATGACTGGCTTAGGGTTAGATTCTGTCTGTGTTACAGGTAAGACTTAAACCTGAGTTTTCCTAACTCCATGGGCATCTCTCTATGCCTTACAACACATCTGCCTCTGCAAAATATATGTTGAGTTTTTCATCCATGTTTTCTGAGGCTGTAAGATGCACCTAAATGGTAGGACCAAATGATGTTAGCAAACCTAAGAAGATTTAATGGTGCCCACAGTGGGGAAATTGGGGGATTTAGAGATGGAAACAGTCTTAAGGATCATCTCTATCGAGCAGCAGAGATGTGCAATGAAGCATGGGGGATAATATGAGCAAAGGCAGCACATTATATGTTCAGAGGATAGCAATTATCTATTTTTTTTCTGAAGCAATAAAGTTCATGGGAGGAACAATGTGAGACAAAACTTAAGAGGTTCTACTAAATTTCATTCCTCCTAAACTTTAGCATGGCAAGAATCTCCATGAGTTCAGTTGCAAACTGGGGTAGGATCAGGGAGACCCACAATCTATTCTGGTATCTATCCACTTTGGTGAATGAACCAAGGGTGAACTATGGCCTGGAGCACAGATTAGTTTGAAAGACATGCCTGTGGGCACTAGTTCTGCTGTTTTCCATGACATATGCCATTTGACAATGATGGCAGGTACCAAAATTATTTGGAACAGAGGATAAATGGATGTCAACCCAAGTATATATAAGCTCTTGTGAGAATAGAATTTCTCAGGTAATAAAGAGTGGGCTTTTAATTTTTGAATAAGTATCTTTTCATGCTGAGCTGTTACCAGTTAGCCCTGGAAGTATTAGGTTCCCCATGACTGGAAATCTTTAAACAGAGGTTCTATAATTATTTGTTAGCAATATTCTAAAAGAGATTCCTGATCAGCTATGGTTTTATGCTATATGACTCTGAGATGATCTTCAAGCACTAAGATTTGATCATTCTGATTCTGTGATTCTGTGAGCATATTATGGATATATATGCAAAAAATAATAAAAATGGAAGAAAAATTACACGGCAATGGTGCTGTTATTCTGATTAATGATGCTATTGGTCCCATCATCACTGTAATATTGGTAAAAGTAAAGGAGGCCAAAAAATATTTTATGGGATAAATGAAAGACAATTGCAGATTTCCTCCCAGGCTCTTTCAAAGGATCATATTCACAATTTCTTCTGGGTATACTTTAAAACTGGCTGTTGGGTTTTGACATAATTTTAGGCCATTAAACATACTCAGGATTTATTTTATCTGTGGTTCTGGCTTTGTAAAGTGTATCAACAATAACAACAAAAAGAAATGAAATGGTTGAAAATGAATTGGAGAGGTGGTTTTCCTTAGTGCCTTAATACACATGCTTTGCATGTGGTCGGCACTTAATGAAATGCTTGTTGGGTGAATGAATGAAAGTTCAAATGCGGAGGAGGCACCTATTTATACAGAATAATACCTTTCAATAAAAGAACCTTCACATCTATGATTAGAGTATGCATGATTTAACATAATACATGTCATCAGTGTATTTCATTGTGGTTTTCACAGCATTCGCCTAGTTTTTTTCTTACTCTAAATTCAAGTGAGCCTTAGTTTTCATAAAACCAAGAGCATGGCAGTATCCCCTTAAGCCAACTCAAGAATGGTAGGGTAGGTACAGATTTAACATTTCTGTTGGGTTTTGGTATCTTGATTTCCTATTCACTGTTGTGTGTTGTTTTTTTTTCTCAATGTAAGATACACTGTAGTTTAGTAGAAAGGACCCTGGACTTGAAATCAAAAGACCCAGATTCAAGTGCTGTTTTTTCCCTTTTCTATATGTATGACCATGGAAAAGACACTTTCCTTCTTGAGCCTTGATTTCCTTATCTATATAGTGGAGATAGTGAAAGCTGATTTTATAATGTTCTTAAGTTTTCAAAAACACTTTATAGGTGCTATCTCACCTCATCCTTACAACAGCCCTCATGAGGAGGCCATGGCTTATAAAGGTCAAGGGACTTGCTTATGACCACATGGTTAGTAAGTGTCAGAAGCTCAGATATCTACTAACAAGAAGTCCAGTATTCTTTAAAATGTATGCTACCTGCTTCCAATAAAATAATATATAGGGCGGGTAGGTGGCGAAGTGAATAGAGCACTGGCCCTGGAGTCAGGAGGACCTGAGTTCAAATCCAGCCTCAGACACTTAACACAAAAAACTAGCCATATGACCTTGGGCAAGTCACTTAACCCCAATTACCCTACCTCCCCCTCCAAAAAAAGCAAAAAAAACCCTAAATTAATATTATATTTTATATTATATATAATTATAATATATTACATATAATACAACTATAATAATATTATAACATAATACAAAATAAAATAATAAAATATTCAAAAATGAGAGTACATCATTGGTCAGATGACCCCCCTCATCTTACATATGAGAAAATTGAGGGGCAGTGAGGCTGAGAAACCTGCCGAAAATTATATAAGCAATAAGGAGCAGATGGGTGAGGTTACTCTTCCCTCCACTGTTACAAATGGCAACCTGTGCATGTTTGCTGATCCTATGTGACTCATAAGTACCATTCCATAAGTTTCCACATAAGTTCACCCAACCAACTCACCCACAAAACTTTCCTCCCTTTCCCTTGATATCACAGGGATACCAGTGGAGCACTGGGTATTGATTATCTTCCCAATTCTTACCATATGTCCATCCCCACTTCTTTTTCCAATCACATATTGATTTGATTTTATTATTTTATTCTGGCTCTTCATAATTCTTTATTTGTTATGTGATACAGTCTCCTCACAATTACTGTGTTCCTTTCCATCATATTCTAAGAGATATTAATTTTCTAATTCTTCACAGACTATAATGTTCCATGATGCACAGCCATCCAACAACATAAGTATTGGTTTTGAAAATTTGGGCCTTTATTTCAGGGAGAATTTTGGGATTATTAAAGGGGCTTTGAAATTTACCAAATATAATTCAAAACTCTCTTTTCCTCCTTTCTAATTTTGGGCTCCACTCGTCTATTTGTAGTACCTGTCCTATATATGTATGAGTGTGTGTGTGTGTGTGTGTGTGTGTGTGTGTGTGTGTGTTCTATAAGTTATTCAACTAACTATATGTCAGATCTGGATAAGAGCCTTGTGGATCTTGTGGAAATGTAGGCCTAACCTCCTTGAAATGGCTATGGTTCTTATCCAGGAGACTTTGCAGTATACTTGGACTTGATGTTATCTACAAAAGATTTTATCTTTTATAAGACAGGACCTTTCATTTTGCCATGTAATATTAAATATTATATATATATATATAAAGATTTATTTACGACACTGAGAAACACACAGACATTAATATATACATGTCCAAGTAACATTATTAGGCAAAATCTAAAAGTCAGTAAAATTACACTTATTTTCAAACATACAGAGGAAGTTCTCCTTGATAATTTTAGTTGTAAAAGCAGTTTTCTTATTAGAGAATTTACAGCCCTTATTCCTAGAGAATATTTCAAGAAAACTTAAACCTTTTTTATCTGCTACGTGTATTTTGATTATCTTTCATGAGACAGAGCTTTTCATTTTGATAAGTAATGAAAAAAATGCACCAGTTTAAGGAATCAAGGTAATGAATTTGCAGGGTAATTTTGTTAATTATCATGCTACTGCCTGCACTAGGAATCAGTCCTAGTATGATCTGCCTAAAGCTGTTCTAGTAATATTTCTTACACATCTCAGCAAAGAGGTCTACACAGGATAACTTTGGGGGTGAAGATGTATTTATAATACAGAAAATAACATCGGAAAATTCCTGTTAACTTCTACAAATTGCAGGGTGCTAAATTACAATGATTTACGCAAATTGCTATGGCACATGAACAGAAAAGTTTAGAATAATTCTCATTTTACAAAATGACAATTTTCTGAGGAAATACATGGAATTGAAGGGATAAAGACACTAAAAAGTTAGAATACCTGATAATAATCACATATTTTAAAAAGATTGTTTACCTGTGGTGCTGATAACCACTTAGAATTGCAGAACTAAAAGCCTTTTAACAATCTAATTTTCTTTTTTTTGCCATTAAATTTTATATGATGTTTTGCTGGTCCAAGTACATTTGATTTACTTGTATATAATTCATCTGCTTCTGAACTCAGCACAATGAAATTTGGTTTAGGTTTTCAGCAAAGCAAAGAGGATTGAACTCAACTGTTCGCTTCCATTAACTTAAAAGATTGGGAACATTTTCACATACTTGTTTAATGGTGGTTTTATTCTGTTATTTTTAATGTCCTCTATTTAAAAGTGCATGATTCTAGGAATGTTGTGAATAAAGAGATTACAGCAGCAAGAATATTGGCCAGACCCTTTAGCCTAACAAATTAGAGATCATCTCTCAACTAGCAAAAAAAATTTAAGCCTGATTTTACTTTGAGAGTAACATATTAGAAAAAGTAATCAGTCCTTTGACCATTCTTATAGTTGCCCTACATATTGGCCTAGAACACATTTAGGGCCATGAGCTACAAAAGCACTGGTTTGTTTTAATTTTTAAAATGGAGCTAGGACACCCCCTCCTACCCCGCAAAACATAACAAAGACCTATTTGTGTATATTAGTGGAGGTTTAAGGTGAATGGGGTAGACCTACTACCTCCATAATT
The DNA here is from genome assembly GCA_011680675.1 of Gymnobelideus leadbeateri. Lineage (NCBI taxonomy): Eukaryota > Metazoa > Chordata > Mammalia > Diprotodontia > Petauridae > Gymnobelideus > Gymnobelideus leadbeateri. The sequence continues at coordinate 6,105 of WOXC01003927.1, forward strand.
ATATTTTCCTAATTTTCAGGTGAAAGATGGTGGTTTTAAACTGTAGTCATTCATTGCAGCTTCAAATTCATTTTAGAATTTTTGAACATCTGTACATATACATGATATATCTTTAATTCTGTCCTGTGCTACAGGCAAATGCCTAGAGATCCTTACTTACATAATACTTTACACTTTACATGCACGTTAAAGTACCTTGTATTCCCTTATTTCTGGCCAAATTTCTGGGACCTGTTAGAAATCTTCTAAGACCAACAATGTTTATCATCCCTGTTCTATTATTGTGAGATTCTCCTTAATATTGGTGCCTTACCTCTGTTGATTATTTCCAGTTTATCTTATATATTTCTTGTTTATACATCATTGTTTGCATGTTGTCTCCTCCATTGGATTGTATATCCTTGAGAGCTAGAAATGACTTGTACCTTTTTTTTCTATTTCCAGTGCTTAGCAAATTTACACATAGTAGTAATGCTCTGTAGATGTTTACTAAATGCTTGTTAACTGAATGATCTGGAACTGTTTGGGCAGGCTCAATTATAAATTATAGGATTATAGATTTAAAGTTGGAAGGGATTTTAAAGACCATATTATCCATTCTTTTCTACCCCTACCCACTCCCTTCTTTTTACAGGTGAGAAAATTGACACCAAAGGCCATTAAATGACTTAACCATATGTAACTAGAAAATGACTTTCAAGGAAATAATATAGCACAATTTACTGCACCGCTTAATATGACATTGTTTGATGCTCCCTTCAACACATTCAGTTTCTGAATCATTTTGCCTTACCATTGAATAACACTGCATTATTTGACTTAAAAGATGTTATTTGGTCAATTCTCCCAAAATGCTTTTGAACTTCCATGCAACATATTATGTTTGTGAAAGACCACACTTTAAAAAAAAATTAATGAACCTTTTAAGCCTTTTAAAGTTCCCTAAAATTGTTTGCAATGACAGAAAACACAAAACCCTTAAAAATCCTCCAGAGCTGCTTCTCTGTAACCTGAAAATAAGAATCCAGGAACCTCAAAGGATTGTGCTTCAAATAAGGCAGTCATCCAAAATCGCTATTGCAAACGACCAGAGGGGATGGAGGAAAAACAGCCACACTGGAGACGACCAGATTGGAGACGATCAGATTGCAGGTAGAAATTAGATGGCAACAGTTCTCTAAAGACAGTGAGATGAAAAAAAAAAAGCCTCTCTGCTCTGCTCTACGAAATGCACATTTATCATTTGGCCTCTTGTAGTTTCCATCTCCTTGGTTTTCTCCCCCTGCCCCCTGAAAAGTCAGTCATTGGGGAGTGGGGGAGGGAGAAAGAAGGCAAGGAGTGAAAAATCAAGCTTTCTGGGGGACAGGTTTGCATATACACATATATTATACATTATTTGTGGTGTTTGTTTTATGTGATATTGAAAGCCCACTGTGATCTGAAAAAAAAGGCTTGTGAATATAAACTCTTAAATATTAAAAATAGGACATCACGGTGACTGGACTTCCACTAAGACCAGCAACAGCAATGGGTTAGTGGAAATGATTAATCACCTCAGCACAAAAGGAGAGAAAAAGGAGATTTGTGAAGAATAAGCAGGGGGCAGAATGTCAACTCTGGGGGTGAAACAATTGTCTGTTTAATAATGCATTTTTTAAAAGAGTGTATCACATCAAAAGCAAAACACACAGCTCTAAGAAAATGAAATGAGAAAGCATTAGGCAAAATATTTGTCTCAGTGGACAAATGTTTAGGTAATTGTATTAGTAAGCACTTTGGTTTGACTCTTTGAAAAATCACCTTTTTTCCCAGTGGTGGAGGGTCCGTGATCATATGTTGTTGTTGTCATTCAGTCATTTCAATTGTGTCCAGCTCTTCATGACTCCATTTGGGGTTTTCTTGGCAAAAATATTGAAGTGGTTTGCTATTTCTTTCTCCTGCTCATTTGACAAATGAGGAAACTGAAGCAGAGAGGGGCAAGTGACTTGCTCAGGGCCATATAGCCAGTAGGTGTCTGAGAATTGAACTCAGGAAGATGAGACTTCCTGACTCCAGGTCTGGCATTCTATCCACTATGCCACCTAGCTGCCCACTATGATCACATACAGTGTATGTATTGAACCTTGCTCCCACCATTTAGATGCAGTTGGACTTCATGGAGGAACAGGGTCCTAAACATCCTAATTGAACTGTAGCCTAAACATCCACAGTTAAGGTGTCTATAAGTGGCAGTGGGGAACACAGACAGTTCTGTACCTTAATGCCCCCACTATTTTTCAGTCACTGTGGTGCTAGCTATATCCTTCTGCACTTTCTCCTCGGGTGTGGAAGATGAGGTTGTGTAGTAGTCCAGGCTCAGAAGACAAAGAATGTTATCTTGGAATCTCAGGCTTCAGTATCCAAACACATATTGCCCTTCCAGGATGGCAGGGTACAGTGATAGCTCTCAGTCTTAACCTCGGAGGAAAGTGTCTGGGACTCTTCCCACTGCCAAACTGGCTAAAATAATGCCAGCTAACGACATTTACAGAGCACTTTAAGGTTACTAAAATATTTTATATATGTAACCTCATTTGATCCTTCCAACAATTCTGTGAGGTTAGCACTTTTGGGCATTATTATCTCCATGTTAGAGATGAGGTTCATAGTGGAGGAAGTGGCTTTTTTCTTTTTTTTTTTTTTTGGAAGGGGAGGACGGGCAGTTGGGGTTAAGTGACTTGCCCAAGGTCACAAGGCTAGTAAGTGTGTCAAGTGTCTGAGGCTGAATTTGAACTCAGGTCCTCCTGACTCCAGGGCTGGTGCTCTATTCACTGCGCCACCTAGCTGCCCAGTCTCTTTTCAACAACTAGTTAGTGGCACAGGCTGGATTCAAGCCATAGTATCTTCTGAATCAAAGTCTGTGGCTTTTCTGTTCTCCACACTAGCTGTGTTATGTACCAACCCCACTACACGATTTGCAAATCTGGTTATAACAACGCCTAGAGGTACTTGAGGCTGTGAGAAGACATACAAAGTCTATCTGAGCTTTTGGGGATACATACCAAGGTAACATCAGAATCATGGGGCAGCTGGGTGGCTCACTGGCCTAGAGTCAGGAAGTCCTGAATTCAGATTCAACCTCAGACACCTTCTAGGTGTTTACCCTAGGCAAGTCATTAATCTGTGTCTCAGTTTGGAGATAATAAGGGTTTGTGAAGATCAAATGCAATATTTGTAAGTGCTTAGCAGAGTGATTAGAACCTAATAAGCATTATATAAATGTTAGCAATTATAGCTATTATTATTACAGAAACTGAGACTTCATTTCTTGAACCATTCACTAAACACCAATGGTATGACACATTGGGCACTTCTACATACTAATTAGAGTATTTTAGTAAGTACTAAAAAATATGCGACTTTTCTTGCAAAAACCTAGAGGCCCTCCTGTATTTCCCAGAAACTACTTTTGCCAGGACCAGACTAAGATATAATCCACCTTTTCTTTAGCTTCTCTACCTGTCTGCCACACAGGTAGAGAATTCTCTTCCTTTTTCATGAATCTATCCTCTTTTCGTCTTCTCCTCCCTCCCAGGAACCTATCTCTTTTCTTCCTATCCAACAAAGCATTTTTTTTTCTTTTTGTAGGGGGGAGGGCAGGGCAATTGGGGTTAAGTGACTTTCTCGAGGTCACACACTAGTAAGTGTTAAGTGTCTGAGGCTGAATTTGAACTCAGGTCCTCCTGACTACAGGGTAGGTGTTCCACCCACTGTGCCACCTAGATGCCCCTAAGCCTTTTCTTCCTATCATAGTAACACACACACACACACACACACACACACTCCCACACTCACAGAGCCTACACTTAGAGGAGCATTTTCCCCCCATAAGATAAACAACATGAAAAGCATCTGAAATTAGCATTTAAAGACAAATTCAGTTGAGGGAAGGAGGAATCAAACCTTAAGACACTAGTGGACCTGAGACTGGATATGCAGTTCTAACACGTTATCACCCTAAATTGAACTGGGCTGTTCTTAATCCACACCATGGGGTCACTAGATCTTTTTTCTGACTACATTTCAGAAATAACCCCTAAGTTCAAGAAAAAACCAATTTCAATTCAATCTAATAAGTACTTTTTAAGTGATGATAATAATAATATAATAGGCAAAATACTCCTTACCCTCAAGAAATTCAAAAAATATATTCCTCTTCCTGACAATCACTTGATGTTCATCATATTGTTGGATTCTAAGATCAGGATTTTTTAAAATCTTGTTCTGCATCCACAATCTATATCTGCTTTTACAGACTGCTATCTTGATTCAGTTCCCCCTTGGCCTCTCTTTAAGCCTTTTAAAATGCCTATGAACACTTTTACCCCTCCGTGGCTAGGGTCACACTCCCTATCCCTAAGCTTTCCGTACATCTAGTGTCTTCCATTGTCTTTCTCCATCTCATGTTCTGAAAGAGCACTTCTGTGCCTAACCATCAATTTTTAGTACAGAACAACCATATTTACTTTAAGACAATGATTTTTGTCTTTTGTGTGTCTCATGGACCCCCTATGGCAGCCCAATGAAACCTACAGATCCATAATACTTTTTAAAAAATAAAATAAAATGCATAGGATTACAAAGGAAATCAAAGACACTGAAATGTAATTATCAAAATATTGAAAATAAACTAAGTTTATGGATCTCAGGTTGAGAATCCCTGCCTAAAGATATTTTCTTGTTGGAACAAGGCTGCATTTAGAATAATTATAACAGGAGACAAGGATTAGCACATACTGGCTACTAAATTCTGTTGATTGATAAGTTTACAAAAGAAAAGAATTTTGGTTTCTGAAAGGGTGCTTAATCTGGATAGCTGCAGACATCAGAATAAGTCCAATTTACTATTTGTTACTACTGCATTTTGGCTGAGTGAACTTGGTGTCATTAATGGGAGTAGTTTATATATAACTTTCATTTTCCTAAACATGACAGGAATCAGAGTTTGGTGAAGATGTTAGCAGTATAGGATTCAGAGCAGCTTTACTTCAGCTGAATGCAGCGTCAATGCAATATGCACAACGCCAGCAGTCACTATAAATATGCCTGCATAGTACCCAATTGGAAAATATAACAGACTCTCCATATAGAAGACAGAAACAAAACATTTATACAAATTCCAGAAAAGTGAATCCTAAAACCAGTAAGTTGATTCCATCATAGTAGCAAAGAAGTTAATAAGCAATAACAACAAAGAGAGCCACAGCATCCACAAACTAACACAAGCCTCTCTGTCATAGCAGTTTGGCAAACAACCAACATTTACTCATAAACTTGTCTCCCTCAAATGCGTCCTCTCCTCCCACCATCTAGCTGCTCTGTCTCCCAGCTTCCTGTGATTCTGTTCTACCCTTCAGCAAACTCCTCCCACTACAGGCTCCATCTGATTACATTCAGCCTATTAGGGGGCAGGGAAGATCTTCAAAGCAGGGAAGGTCTTCAAATTCCTGTTGCCACTACATTGTAGGAAGTATTCATTCACTATAAAGCTCAATACAATGCATGTGCTAGAAGAAAAAGAAAATCCTGTTCTTTTCTCTTTTCCACATAAATAACTTCTATTGACAGCCAACCCTATACAGATGCACATTCTTAAGGGTCCAGAATTTTATGGGAAGCATAGTGTGCTCTACATGTTGCGGACCACAATGAGTACTCCAGCCAGAAACATTTTGGAAACTAAACCAATTTCTACATTTATCAGACTGAAATAAACATTTCATTTCCATTCATTAGAGGCATGCCTCACTTTAAAGAGCTCCCATGACACAAATAACTCAAACTTTTAAAATATGTAGCTATGATTCTAATTGCTCAAGGATTCTTTGCTTTAGAGAAGGTTTAAAATAGAGTTCTTTAAGTTTCCTTAATTCATTTAAACATAGATTTATAGAACATTGATGTAGAGGTAGGAGGGGAGAGTTGTGGTAGGAGTAGAGTTTAGAAATTGAGAGGTGAACTATCAGGAACCAATAGGAATTGAAGATAAATTAGATATACTCAATTGAATTGAACATTAAAAATGTTTTGTTTTGTTTTATTTTTTAAGCAATTGGGGTTAAGTAACTTGCCCAAGGCCAGTTTTTTTTTGTGTGTGGGTGTTAAGTATGTGCGGCCTGAACAAATCTCGGGTCCTCCCAAGCTGGTGCTCTTACTCACTGTGCCACCTAGCCACCCCCAAAAAATGTTTTAAGTAATGTCTCTGAAACAATACAATGTTCAAGTTAATTGGGCATTGTGATTCACTTGCCAAAAATATAATTTATATATAGTATGTGTGTTATGAAAAGCAAGATAGACCTATACTTCTTATGGGTACAAAAGGACGGATGAGGAACACCTGCGTGAGGAGCACTGGGTCATTAGAACCTTGCAAATTTGTTGTTTCACTGGACATCTTTATCTTCTTTTACTTTTGGTGCCTCTTCCCAATGCTTATAAACCTAAATTCAGATTTAAAGGTAATGCATACCTTTGTTTTTGTAGCTGTTTTGTTAAACCATGTGTGCCCCTAAACATGTCCACCTAAAAATTTCGATCTTTACATACCTTAAAGATGATTTTAGATAACCCTGGAAAAGAGAATTTTTACACCATAACATAAGGTCTAGTCTGCGATATTTCTAAGAATTACTTTAAATTGTGCAATATTGGATTTTTTAAAAAATTCTGTACATACAAATCTTATGGAATGAATTCTTGTTTAGATATAGGTCAATCTGAGTGGCTTCTTAGGTCTCTTCTAACTCTGAGATGCTATGATTTCAAATCATTTCAGTATTTCAAAATAAAGTAAATTGAATCATATTTGTAGATTACTTTGAGTGTCTACCTCACCTTCTCCTGATCTTTATTCCCAAATCACATAAACTTTTGGACTTAAGTATAATTTTAAAAAATATTTCAACTTAATTCAATTTAAAAATAAAAATTAAAAATGTTTTTAACAAATGTATAATTGGGAAAACTAGTATATATATATATATATATATATAAGGCCCTAGAATAACTGTGGAAAAAATAAGTCATTAAAATTTTTTGTTTGTTATTGTTGAGGGTTCTTATCTTTTAGGGCCCTCAACAATATCACTAACTCACCATGTCAAAAATCCATTCAGCAATGAATTAAAATCTTCAGTCAATAAGGGTCAAGTTCAACAAATTCCCAGGACTTAGAACTGTTTAGAAAGAAGGCCCCTTTAGAATCTTGATTTGACATTAGTGAAAGGTGCAAAGAAAATATTGCCTTTAAATTCATTATTTTATTGCCTTTTTTAAGAGCTACAAACCTAAATGGTTTCAAAATATATCAGTTGGATAAAAATAAACAAATAACAAGCACAACAAAAAACAAACAAACAAATATTGGTGATCTTTAAGGATAGGGAAACTTCAATTGAATCCTTCTAATATTCAAGTCATTTCTCTGATATGGAAGAAACTTTAGTCAGTTGAAATATTTGTCTTTTTCTTCCCCACCCCCAGAAATCCCCCTTTACTCTCCTTGAATTCTGTACATTTTGGCTCTTGAGTAGAGCACAAGTGAAATAGTTGAATCAAAATTTACATAAAGACAAGAATTCATTGACCTGGCTGGTATTCTGAGGCAAGACCTACCTTTTTAACTTTGAAAGGATCTTAGTTAGAGAGTAGAACTAAAAATTATTGAAGCAAGGTCACCTTTAATGTATATAAATGCTTCCTATTCTTGCTTCCCAGTATTACTTAATGTTTTATATACAGTTTAATATTCATTTAGTTTTGGGAAGAAACCAATACAGTCTACTAAATACAGTCTACTAAATAAGTCTACTAAATAAATAAATAAGTCTACTAAATAAAAGATATTTTTTATTATAAATAAGGACACCCTTATGTCATTGAAATACAGATAATGATGTAGTACAACTTTTAGAGATGCTGACCATAATTCTACATCTTCCCCTATCACTCTTTCCTCCTCCCCAGAAATGCTCCTCCCCTAAAAGTTTCCCTCACTAGATACATAAACACAGATCCCTAAATACATTTGTGGAATTTTCAGTTTCATTGTTTAGTACTAGTGTTAGTGTTACCACTCATCATGAAAATATTGAAGAATGATCACATAAAGAAGGCCCCGACCTTTTTTTTTTTTTAAGTGGCACTATTTCTTGATTATCTTTTTGGAGGTCAAGCCCTTCATTTTGACACTTAATGAATAAAATGCCCACGTTGCAGGAAATGGGATAATGAATTGTGAAAAGACATAATCAGCAATGACTAAATAATTAAGGGAATTGAAATGCAGAGTCATCTGGGAATGCATTAATAATAACACGATTTGTTCCATATGCTAAAGAATTCTGTCTGTTTTTAGAAAATCAGTCATCACACATGCTCTGTGGCAAAAAAAAATTAATGTAGACTAATAGGAACTGTAATTAGATGTTCTGCTTTTAAACAGCTGAATAAAAGATGAAATCATATAGAAAGTATATTTAGATACAAGCCAGAAAGTAAACTGATTATTATTCATAGTGCTGTTAATAGGAACTGTAATTTATGCATCTAGTGGGAATCATGTTAGGCAATTAGAAAAGAGAGTCACACTTGACTTCCCTTTATACATTTACATATTTATATTTTTCTATATTATACAAATGACTGCTTTTCTACTTATCTTTTATCCATATAACCACCTACAGTCACACCTTGACAGAGTATGCAGTGAATAAAAAACATAGAGCCAGAAAGGTGATCTTTCCTTAGAGAATGTAAGATTTCCACATTCATCTTCATAATTCAGCTCAGCCTATCACATGGTCTGCTACCAGTCCTAAGTAGGAAGTGGGAGGAGGAGAGAGGAATGAGAAGGCAGGTAGTCCCTACTACCCCACTCTGTGCCAGGCACCGTGCAAAGTGCTTTACAAGCATCATCTCATTTGATCCTCATAACCCTGCAAAGTAGGTCCTGTTTTCATCCCCATTTTACAGTTGAGGAAACTGAGGCAGTCAGCAGTTAAGTAGTAATTGTCAGAGGCCAAATTTGAACTCAGATCTTCCTGACTTCAGGTCCAGTTCTTTATCCTCTATACCACGTGAATGTGGCATATGACTTTTCAAGTTGTTAACATTTCACCTCCAAAAGTTCCCACTGAGGGCTGGGCCCCAAGTATCTAGTTTGGGGAAGCTGGGGGTAAGAATAGGAAGAGGAGGAGATTTTGTTGGAAGATGTGAAACATTTAGTTCATAAGTCAGATATCTACATACCAAAGTCAGAGAGCCAAATGTACATCTCTTAGGCCAGATGTAGGAATAATTAGCCTTGTTTTCTGGGTAGAAAGACTGAGGCTAAAATGTATGATCTTACCAATGGACATTCCCCCTTGCTGGCCTCTAAACGAACATATCACAGAGTTCTAGATTCTTGACCCAAGATTTTAGAATACATGGAAGAAACAGAATAGTTTTCAAAGATCTGTTAAAAGAAAAAAAAGGGGGGGGGCGGCTAGGTGGTGCAGTGAACAGAGCACCAGCCCTGGAGTCAAGAGGACCCGAGTTCAAATGTGGCCTCAGACACTTAATACTAACTAGCCATGTGATGTTGGGTGAGTCAACCCCAATTCCCCCTCCAAAAAAAGGTAAATAAATAAATAAAAATAAAAGGAAAAGAAAAAAGTACAACCATGTGTCTATGAATAAATAACAAAGTATATATGTGTATATATGTATATGTGGTGTTTTTTTAGCACAAAATTGAAATATAAAACAAGGCATCTATTTTAACTACAGTCATGAACTGAACATGTTGTTATGTTGTTCTTCAACTATATTGTGATTTTCCCTGTATAATGCCACTCAGCTGGTTCTCCAGCATGGCCTAGAAGACAAAACCTGGGAATGACAGAAAACACCGAGTTCCCTCATCAGCTCGGTGAGAAGTTCATTTTGTGTTCTTTGTTATACTTCTGAACTCCCAATGTTCCCTTTGTAAAACGGAAATGAGAGAGTGCTGCTTCTGATATGAACTGTATATGCATTATCATCATAATAAATAGTAATAATACTACTTACCATTTAAATGCTGCTTTAAAGTTTGCAAAGCACATGCAATATCTTATTTGAGTCTCATAGCCATCCTGCTGTTCATAGTCACATATTACAGGTCAAAAAACGAAGGTTCAAAGAAATTAACCAGCAACACAAACCCAGTATCTAAGGCAGGTTTTCCTGACTCCAAGTATAGCAATCTTTCCATCATGCCATGTACTTTGCTATTTGACTAAACTGGCCTTCACCTGATAGACAGACAGTTCATTCTTTGCCCAGACCACACTCAAAGCCTTCCCAGTTCCCAGTTTGCAGCTTCTCAAGCTTAGATTCCACCAGCATAGCCCTTAGGAAACCAAGAGTCCTTTCAAGATATTGTAAGGGGGCAGCTAGGTGGCACAGTGAATAGAGCACCAGCCCTGGAGTCAGGGGGACCTTAGTTCAAATGTGGCCTCTGACACCTAGCACACAAAAAAACTAGCACTGTGAAAACTTGCCTTGGACAAGTCATTTAATCCCAATCACCCTCCAAAAAGCAAAAAAAAAAAAAAAAAAAGATATTGTAAGGCATTTGAGTAGGTCTTGGGTGGGAGAAGTTTATATATGGCATCCACTATTCCTATACCAGTGTTATTCTTTCCTTTGTAATAGTTAACATTTGAATTTGTATGTTCTCTCTGCCTTCAAATGGAAACTTCCTGAAGTTAGGGTCCCTGTCTCATATACATCTATCTATAACAGGACTTTAAACTTTATGGGAGATTAACAGATGCAACCAATAGGTAATAACTGCGCAAACTGAATTTGCATGCAAAACAATTTGGCCAGTTAGAAGCTGAGGATTTTCAAATACTGGAGGGAAAGTTCCTAAGAGCCAGGTATGTACAGACCTAATTAGTCAGATGTTTTGGGCACCCAGAGGCCTCTATTTCTGCCTAACCTGTCCAAGTATTTGGATTAATTCTTTGCTACATACCTTGTGGCTAAGGAACAAGTTCATTGCTTCTTACCCTGTGGCCACTCCATAAATACTTGTTGACTGACTGATAGTGTAAGGCATTGTAATTGTTTTCTAGATGAGGATCACGGAAGCTAGGTGAGGTCTTAGAGGCTAGGGGTAAGGTCTGGTGACTTTTCTTGGGTTGCATAGCAACTCAGGATAATGCTGGGCTGGAATGGAGTAGTTTTCATTTCAAATTCCCTTCTCTTACTTATAGATAATATATCCTATCCCAGACAATATTTGCTTCAAATAATAACTAATAGGCCTTTCTATACCATGTGCCTGTAATCTCTATCAGGCTAGGTCTTACAAACACACTTATATTAAATTATCCCCAAAAGGGTCTCAGTTGAGTAACAAACTGGTCAGCCTGTCTACATGTTTTAGAGAGGATGGAATTTAGAGTCCCTTCTGTTTCCCATTTGGTCCTTCTATACTTTTTCATAAATCGTTAATTGATTAAAATAATTTATTCAGGGCCTACCAGACAGAGCACTACACTAGGCACAGAGGAAATATTGGAAGAAAAAAAAGACCATAATCACAGTTCCAAAAACCCTGCGCTCTCTTCCATGTATCTGATCCTCCCAAAGTAATCCTGCCAAAAATGGGTTCTCCCTTAGAAATTCTACCCCTCCCAGCTCTATATTTCCCCCCTCTCTTCTCTATTTATAACATTCCATTTATGTTATAATTATTTGTGTACATATTTTACCTGCTACTCAAGTCGTGTGCTCCCTGAAGACAGGAACCTTACATTATCTTTTTATCTCTCTCAATGCCTAGCACAGTTCATTACACAAAGGAACAATCAAACAAACGTTTATTGAAGGAATAAATGAATGAATAAAAGAAAGAAATTTGGGAGATTGAGAAAACATAAGAAAGAAACGAAGATGCTTGCCAAAAATAATTGCAAATAAGTTCAAACTAAGAAGATCTTTCAACGAGGAAGGAAGGACAATAGAATTATATATGTCATAGTTTTATCCAGAAAGTGATCATTAACTTTAGAGGGACTTCCCTGCATCAAAAAGTTGCCATTACTGAAGGACTCATGACTGAGTAATATCTTATTTTTTTCTGCCAGGAATTAAGCTAAAAACTAAGCACTTCTAGCCCATCCCATAAAATCACCACCTATGTGGGGACTCCAGCCTTCTGAAGAAAGCTCCAATAGGAGACATTCTAGCATAGGGCAAAGATCAGTGAGGCTCAGGCTCAAATCCAAGCTCTGGCACTTGACTAGCCACATAATTAGCGATTAGGAGCTGCCCAAAGAGTGCCTTTATTGACGGTGATAAATCAGGAAGCTCACAGAAGAGTCTATGTTCTTCTTACTGCTATAGACTTTAAATAAGTCACTTACCTTCTTAGACCCTCAGTCTCTACATCTGTGAAATGGGAAGTATGAACCTTGTCCTACTACCCCTACAGAGTCCCGTCAGGGTTAGTGCTGTGCACATGCATATGGTTGCAGTCATCATAATGTGTTGTTATTAAAGTTTAGCAGCTCCTGACATTACTATTTCCTTAGCCTCTCCTCTGCCAATTTCTTCAGCTACACTAATCACTTCCTCAACAGCTTTCTGCTTGTTACTCCCCTCACCTGCTTAACCTTCACTTCCATTCCCCAAGGATGCTGGAAGGCTTCTTGCCTTCTAGAAAATTCTTTCATCTTCTAAAAGGATTTTTAAAAATCACCTAGAAGAACATCAGTACTGCATGCTAATTGCTTTGATCAGATGTCTCCATTTTGCTTTAAAATGAATAAAATATTATCCTGCTTCCCCCCCCCCCCACCTCCTTTCCTACATGAATTCCAATGGTTTGATTACCTTTCCTATCTATCGAATGCTTCTAACACAGGGAACAAACCTGTGAGCTTAAAATGGAAAAGAAAAAAACCCTCCCTTTACTGTGGCTGCTGTATCACAAAGTAATCATTAAATAAATTCAGTGTTTTAATGCACTAAGAAAAACACATGATTGTTTAACAGAGTATATTACAGAAGAAGGAAGCATTAATAGTGTCTGTGGAGTTCTAGTTGAGAAAAGTACATTACGGAGTTGCCATGGCAGGGGGCTGTTTTCATATGTGAAAGAAGTTACTGGCATTGTGCATCATTTTTATATCTTGTTGCTAGGCAACATATCATAGTGTGGTTATTGAAAAGGTGTCTGCTTTCTCGTTGCAAAAACAGTAGCTTCTTAATTCTGTTAAATTAGCCCTGTTATTGATTCTGGAGTTCTTCCTGGGTATATTGATTGAGGCTTCATCCATTAGTTGGAGAGTGGGGGAAGGTGGGAGAAGAAAGATAAAGGGGGGGGGGGGAACAACAGGTTTTTGTTAACTGAGTTTGGGTTTCTAACCTAGAGCATTAGTGCTAATCAGTTTTCTGGTTCATCACTATTTGTTTTCATACAAAGAGAGAGATGTAGAGTTCTTCTCCTCTGGTATCAGAAATCAGAATAATTGTAGTGGCAGTCAGGGGAAGATGTGAACAATGGCAAACAAGTGGCCACCAGTGGATTCCAGAACAACTTCACTCCCCACATATGGATCTCTTTGGTCAACCCTTATCCAATCCCCCACATCCAGAATGTTCCTTTTCTTTTCTTCCTCCTATGAATGATATTGATCCCTTTAGTCATAACAAAAAAATAAACTTTGATTGGGGCAGGGGGGAGAAAAGAAGAAGAGAATGAAGAATATGTTTTTTTTTACTTTTCTGCCCCATCCAGCCTCCCCAAAATTGGGACATAGGCCAAGTTTGATTTCCAGGATTTATTCCTTGAACAATTCTCTTTCTTCCATTTTGGTGGCCCCCCTCTTCCACTCAGAGATGAGTCTAGGAGTAGGCAAGATGGAAGGCCATCTAGGCAGTATCATGACCAACTAAGGGAACGCTTTAATATAAAATTTTGTAAATTCATATTTTTTAATGTCAGGACACTCTGTTCTACACACAGTGCACACGCAAGTACACATACATATAATATACATATTATTTATTTGTTTATTTTTATAATAGGTCAAGTCTAGAGGCATCATGGTACACTGGGAAAAGTCCTGATTCTAGAGTTAGAGGACTTGAGTTCAAATGTTGCCTCTGTCACTTACCACCTTTAGCTTCTGGGCCTCAGTTTCCCCATTTATAAAATGAGGAAGTTGCAACAGATAGCTTTTGTTTCAGTCAAGTACAGGGTCAGGATTTAGTGATATTGAGTCAACAAGGCAGATCAAAGGTTTTTTTTTTAGTAGATAACTGGAAGAATATATTGCAAGGGTATATAATACACTGATAAACTCAGGTCCACCAGTTCCCTATAGTAACAAGTAGGAGTAAGAAATCCATCAAGTCAAACGAGTTATATCATCTTCTCAACCTGACTTTGATGGGTTTTATTAAATCACTAAAAGTAGGCCTTACTGAATTCAGCCAGTCAGTGAAGCGGTTAGGGTTCTATTTGTCACCTAATTTGGAACTTGAGCACACTTGAATAGTTTTTTAGTCATATCCAGCTCTTCATGACTCCATTTGGGGTTTTCTTGGCAGAGATACTGGAGTAATTTGCCATTTCCTTCTCCAGCTCATTTTACAGATGAGGAAACTGAGGCAAACAGGGTTAAGTGACTTGCCCAGGGTCACACAAGTAGTAAGTATCTGAGGCTAGATTTGAACTCAGGAACATGAATCCCCCTGACTCCAGTCCCAACACTACTGACCTCACTGCCCGTTAAGCAGACTACTTATCTCTAAAGAATGGTTTATGATACACCTTCTATGCTCATTCTAAATCTCCATGAGGTTGTGAATTCCTAACTATGCCACACAAACCCAAGGCCTTCTATAGCTTCAAAGGCCCTGCCAACTCTAAATAGCTAATTCTCTGCTACCGTAAGTCTCACACACACACGAGCACTATTTTATTTTACTTTCTTTGTATTCCCAGTATTTAGCATCATGCCTGCTATTAATAAAGCATTAATAAGTGCTTGTTGATTGAAAGGCTGAAAAGGCCACATTCAGATATCATTTTTTCATGTTTACTACATCATCAATCCTCACAACCACCCTACGAAGTAGCCAGTGCAAATATTATGATCCCCATTTTTAGAGATTTTACATAACTGACCTTAGATCTTAGAACCATTAAATGGCAGAGCGAGGCGTCAAACCTGAGTTCTGTTAGTCTAAATCCAGTGTTCTTATCATTATACTCAGCCAGAAAATTCAGATTTCAGTTCAGGTAGGATGTAAGCTTTTAGGGTAAGGACTGTTCCAGTAGGATTTTTTGTTTATTTGGTTATTTTAAATTAAATCAAACTTAATTTGATGACAATTTAGTGATATCCTCCTATATCTTAGTTATATTTTAAATATGACCTTCTGGAGAGGATGGTCCTGGCTTTTTTTACCCAGAGTAACAAAGTCAGGTGTGAATGTTGCAGGTCAATAATCATTATAATAGACAAGGAACTATTTTCAGGTAGATCAATCTCTTAATTACACAATATAAGCAGCCACTTCTTTCATTTAAATATAACTCTATCCCAATCCCTTCCCACTATTCCCAACTAATGCCACATATAGAAATTTATTCCTAAAAATAGTTGTGGAATTTATGGCAAGTTGTGGCAAGAGGAGGTAAACCACTTTGTTTTCATTTTTCCAATGTCACCTGTTGGTCAAGCTGGTAGTCATTGTTAGACTAGCTAGCACTAATTATCATTGGCTATTATGTTGTTTTTTTTTTAATGTTTATCATTTTCCTTCACAAAATGGGTTCTTGACCTAGGGTCTGTGAACTTGTTTTCTAAAAAATATTTTGGTCACCATATTTCAATATAATTGGTTTCCTTTATAAGTCAATGCATTTTATTTTATGCACTTAAAATTCTGAGAAGGAATCCATAGACTATAACAGACTACCAGAGGGATCCATGATACACATGCTATAAAAAAGGTTAGGAACCCCCTTTTTAGAGGCTGAATTCCTTAAGGTCAAAGATCTTGTCTCATGGAGTTGTTTTCAGAGCCCAGTATAATGCTTGGAGCTAAACAAGGAAGTTTACATAGCAAATGAGTCCTAGGTATTTTGAATATTTTTACCTTTCACTGTACACACTGCAGATGAGTTCAGTAAATCTGGTCCCCACTAGAGCAGCTTTGTAAACCAAAAACACCTGCTGGGTAAAGGTTTTTCAAGCTTGTCATAGCTAGCACTTACTTGGAAGTCAATCTTTCAACAAGTGCTGTCAGTACTAACAGGGAAACTTTTAATGTGCATGTGTAAGTTGGAAAAGAAATTAATTCAGACCTCATGTAAAGTTAATTAAAAGCCATTTTTCTCCTCATACCTCAACATACATTTCAATTCAACAAACATTTTTTAAACCACTGGGGGAGATACAAAGTTAAAACAATACATAGTTCATACCCTCATGAAGCTTTTAGTCAAATATAATGCTTTTAGATACGCTTTAATAATATCAAAATATACTTATTTCCAGTTTTTAAAAACTTTGAAAGCACATTCTACATCACATGACACAATAGCTTTTTAAATCATGATTTTTAGCTAGCCTAAGTAGAGAACTTCTAAAGTTGCCTACCATGCATGCATAATTCATTTTTTAAAGAATTTTCTTAACTTTTTTAACCTGGTAATTACATGTTTTAATTATGTAATTACACATCCTAATTATGTAGTTAAATCCAATTACAGTAATTATGTAATTATATGATAATTGATACATAATACACATGTAAAAACCTGCACACACATGTATTTAACAAAGAAAACAGAATAGTTCTAAAGGAAGTGGTTATGGGAAAAGCAACAGAAAATGATTAAGGAGTTAAAAGGTTTAGTTTAGAAAAAAATAAAGGAACTTGGCCAATTAATGGCTAATAGCTGGACCCAATATACAATTACAAGCACCAAAGGCACAATCTTTAGCACATATGTGTACACAATGTCTGTTGAATTTTCTGAATCTACTTTTAGCACTAGGGTTGTAAAGCCAGACCCCAAGAGTAAGATTAAAAGTGTGATTGATAGTGCAATTAGATGTGAAAAGTAAAAGTCAATAAATTGGTGAATATTTTTGAACCAACCCTCTTATACCTGGTGGATTTTCCCTACAAAAATGGAATGTAGTAGCTCTATTCTTCAAATAGAATGACCATCCAGGTGGGTCTGGGCATGTCTGTTGTAGTTTGAGAGCATGGAACTACCTTACTTGGAAGATACTGTTAACTTTGAATCATATTTCAACTAAATCTGTGATGTCATTGGAATTGGGAATTCCCAGTGAGGAAACTCCCTCATCACCAGCTCTGCAATTTATCTTCTTAGAGAATTGCCTGAGGACAATAAGAGATTAAGGCCACCTGCCAATATGTGTCAGAGGCAAGACATGAACCCAGTTCTCCCTGATTATACGTTCAGTTCCATATCCACTGTGCCAGAGATTCTCTTGATGGAAAGAAAATGGAGTAAGATCAATAAAGCAATGTTAGTATATATGAAGGTAAATTTATAAACAATGAATGAATGAATGAATGATTAAAATAGGCATTTTCTAAAGGGGGAAGAGAGAAAAGAGAGGTCCCATATAGAATCTTTTAAGTTGCTTATGAAGGAATTACAATTATACAGAGTCTACACGGAGATTGTGACAAGGCAAATGTGATAAAGAAAAATTGTGGTGAAAAAAATAATCACTTGTAATTTAGTTCTATTGTGTTTCATCAAGACTTAACCCAATGCCAAAACAATTCAACTACATTCATTAAGTACTTTTCTGTGCAAAGTATTGTACTAGCTAGGCATGGGCAGGACATAAAGTTTAGGATAAAACACAGTCCCTGTCTTCATGGAACTTACACTCTACTTAGAATAAGTATAATGCAAAATCATTCCTATTAAGTGTGTTAGGAAAGCACAAACAAAGTAAGGTTCTGAAGAGTGAGAAATCATTTAAAACCTGCTCAGAGGGGGGCAGAAATCAGAAAGGGCTTCCCAGAGGAGGTACCCTTTGGGTTGGGCTTTGAAAGGCAGGCAGGAATATAATAAGTAGAGAGAGGTGGAAGAAGACATTTTAGAGGAAAGGGAACTAATAAACAAAAGTAAAACACAGGTCATAAATGGTGGACAGGGAATTGGTCTGAAGTTTAAAATACACAATGGGAAATAGGGCAAGATTAGACTAGAAAGGTAGGGGAAGGTACTAATTTATGGAAGGTCTTGAATTTCAGGCGTCCGAGTCTGAACTTGACTCAGTAGTCAACAGGGAGTAATCAGAGGGTTTTGAAAAGAAATGATATAGCCATATTTATACATAAAGAAGGTGTCTGACAGTAGTGTGAAAATTTGGATTGCAGAAGAAACTAAACCTAGCTTAAGAAACAATTTTTTGCGTGGGTAATAAGATAATAGTAATTAATTTAAATAGTACTTTAAAATTTGTGTGCATTCTCTTATTTGAAATTCATAACAACTCTCTGAGGTAGGCATTACAAGTATCACTATTACAATTTTACAAATGAGGAAGCTGGAGCTGATAGAGTTTCTAAGACTGGACTGTGGGGAGATTTGAGCCCAGTCTTGGAGCCTTCCTGACTTCCAAGTCAAGCACTATACCATATTGTCTCTCACATAGAAACTATTATCTACTGAGTTCTTCAAATAGAATAAAATCTATGTATCTAAGGTGGTCGCAACACTGACTATGGCATTGGCAATCTGGTCATTTCAATCCTATGATTACATAAAGCTAGCCTATTAATTGTAAGTTTCCACATAATTGATTGGTTCAACCTTACAATGACCCTAAGTGGCTGTAAAAATGGATGGGTGGTCCAACTGTTTGGCAATCGCTATGTGACCTTCGGCCCTATCTACATAGGGTCAGTGATACGTGTTCTTATAGAAATTACCACCAGCAATATATACCAGAATAAACATTTCAAGAACACTACAGCTGCCAGAGTTCTCCCTCTATGGCATTTTAATTTAGCAGCTCAGAGTTTTACTTCTGTCCCAGTCTCAATTGTTTGGGTGGAAGGGCCTGCATGTCAAAGGTCATTGGTATAAATCTACTACCCATATCTTCTCTCGCCAGTCAAGGTCAAAAGTGTATTTTGAAGGGTGCCAAATGCAAATGTCCTTCATGCTGCAATTTTGTAAGTCTGGCCCTATATTTATGCTAGTACAGGGAGGGATCTAGGAAAGAAGGGTAGATAAGCATTTATATAGTACCTACTATGTCCAGGCAACTGTGCTAAGTGTTTTACAAATATCATCTCATCTGAGCCTCATAACAATCCTGGGAGGTAGGTGCTATTATTATCCCTATTTTACAGTTGAGGAAACTGAGGCAAACAGAGGTTAAGTACCTTGTCTAGGAGCACACAGGAAGTGTCCAAGGCCATATTTGAACTCATATTTCATGATTCTGTAAACTGAATCTGTCCATCTAATATACCAAGGCATGGAGGTCCATTAGAAAGCATACACACACACACACACACACACACACACACACACACACACACACACACACACACACACACACATTGTGTCTATTGTGTCCAGACTAATGCAGTATATTTTATTTGCAATGACTTGGCCACTTGATAGTCTTTTGACCTTGGACAAATCACTTAACCTTTCTAAGTATCAGTTTTCTCATCTATAAAGGACCTGCACTCACTCCCTGTCTGCAGGACTATTATGAGGATGCTTCAATATTTCAAGGATGTGTGGTTTTTACCAGTGTGAGTGATAAAATATATCCATGGTGCCTCTGTGGACAAAGACTACAACCCTTCCGTATCTTGGTCAATGATCTTTGTGAACTGCTGTGTCCAGACAATTAGAAATTTAAGAAACTTAAGAAATTTTGCTCCTTGGACAAGTAGCACAAACCATGCTTGGGACAAACATCATGAAGCACCTCCCAGTTGTGGAATTGCAATATGATGCCATTGTGAAAGTCCTTACCAGCTTTATAAAACTTGCCAGACCTTGTGCTCAACTAGCATTGATTTCCATAGCATTAATTTCCTCTACCAATGCAAATCAGCAACTTCTCTGTGATTAGAAAGCTGCCTAGGGCTACTTAGAGTTTGTGACTAGCTTATGGCTACGCAACTAAACTGTGTCAGAGGAGGTAGTTGAATTCACATAGTTCTGACTCTAAGGCTAACCCTCTAAACACTCTACCATACTCTCTCTAGTTACCGTTATTATTATTCTACATATTACTTTAAATCGACCAAATCTTTCTCTCCTATGTGATTTGACTGTGCTCACACAAATCTAATGTTAGTCTTTTTAAAATGTACTTAAAAAAAAAGATTTGGCCAGTATCAGAAACAACTCAATTGTTTCTTCTCAAAATTCTCTCACTACTTAGTTCTTTGGAAATCTAAATTTCACAAAAACAAATTAGACTGTTCTTAAAATTTGGTAAATAAATAAATAAATAAATTCATCTCATGTTTCACTAACTTGGAGCAAAAGGACTAGGAAGTCACAAGAATTTAGCGTCCTCTTTTCTAGTTAAGCTTAGTCAGTTAGAAGACAACCTCCTTTAGAGGGTGAAGGCAGACTCTCACCTATATTATGGACATGTCCCAAGACAGCAGGATATATCTATCTAGTACATTGAACAATTGACAAACATTAAATGATCATCATAGTCATGATGGAGCAGTGGAATTCTATAGTCACTTAATGGATGTTGGCAATAAAAGGATATTAGCAATCACATTCCTCCTTAAAAGGAACTTTTTTTTTAATCTTTGGATGCAATGAAATTCCCAAAACTTGGAGCTTAGAATCCAACTCTCAAGGGTTTCCATTTTAGTACATTTTATTCAAAGATCCCCAAACATTTATTAACTTCTCAGACTGATGTAATGAATTTTTAAATAGGCCCATTGTGTTTAGGTGTTCGAAAGCATATGGTAGGTTTATTAACAATTTCTTTTTTGTCTCTTAAATTTTTACATGAATACTTAGAGTTGCTGGGTTTGCCTTGCACGTTCAGCATATCCAAGGGTTCTTAATTTAACAGAGGCAGGTAAGAGGGTTCAATATTCCAGTGTTACTGTCACATATTTTTACTCACCTTGTCTTCGTTGTAAACACTTTTTTTTAATAAGAAGCATTTTCTTGTAGTATTTTCTAAGGCAAGACTCTGAATGCTTGAGTAGTCGTTTTGTTAGTGGAATTTATCATAGGCAAGGGAGTTTCACATGAGAATGTATGCATTTCCTGATGAGCAATCATTTTCCATTTATTTTTATTTGAGCCGCCACTAAGGATCTAATTTTACATATTATTACCAGGGTCCATGGAACTGTGATTTTGACTTGATCCCTACTCCCTTCGTTGTTGAAATTAGTTGAATGATGTTCTAATTTACTTTAAAATGCAAAGAAGATCATTTTGTAGTTATCTTTTAATTTGCAGAGTTGGTATTTCTGCCAGTGATGTTTATTTTTCCTGACAAGAGCTGAAAGCATGGGTGAAGGACTTAAATGAAGCCATTTCTTCCTCAGGGAAATAGTAGCTATGTCCTTGAATGGGAACTTCCGCCACCCTTTTCATGACTTTGTCTATCTGAATTCTCAAATCTGTTAGTAAGCACTACCCAAACTAGAAAGGACAAATAATATTGTCCCAGAGAAAAATTCTGTATGACATCTATTTGATGAGTAGGTAACTAGAAGAACCTTGTGAAAGTTGAGAAATTCAGTGATGATCCTTATTGCTGTCACATTCCCAATTTTTCTAGACTATTGATGTGAATAGGACAGTAGCATCTTTGTTCCTTAAACTTCTGAAAAGTGATTAAAAACTTGGCCAAACTCATAGTCTGTCTAGCCCAGTATCCTGTCAATGACAGCAGCAACTAGGTATAGATTCAGAGGACAGCAACAATCTCAAAGGCCAAAAGATACCCTGAACACCCTCAACTTTTCTTTAAAAATTCACTATGGATATTTCATCCATGAATTTACTGAAACTATTATTGAATTCAGAAGATTCTAAGCCTACTGGGATGACTATGGACAAAGGAGTAGGATAAGCATCTAAAGGGTCCTGATTCCTATTTGCACTATTTTGACTCAACCTCTATACAGGGATAGATGAATATCTTTGTTTTTACTCTTATTTCATCTTGTTATTGTCATTTTGAGACTGAGTCCCTTGATCTGGTCCAGGTTGTAAGTGCAATAGCCTCTCAAAGGCCTGGTTCCACTACTGATTGCTGTGGAAGTTTTAACCCATTCTGTTTCTGATCTGGTCCTGTTCTCCCCTTCTTAGGTAACCTGGTGCTTTCCCCATTCACACACACACACACACACACACACACACACACACACACACACACACACACACACACATACACACACACACAAGAGGCTCAGCCACATTGGTACCAGACAGTGCTGATATCCACTTGACTTGAGCCCTCCTGAATCTCAGAATGCCTGGACTCACCGCCTGCCTGGGTCTCCTTCTTAACAGGGATTATACCAAGGGTGAGGAATTTGTGACCTCAAGGCCACGTGTGGCCTTCTTGCATATGAACTTTTAACTGAGTCAAAGTTTTACAGAACAAATCCTTTTATTAAGGAGATTTGTTCTGTGAAGTTTGGATTCAGTCAAAGGGCTGCACATGAAGACCTAGGGGGCCACATGTGACCCCGAGCCTGCAGGTTCCCCACCCCTGGTACATATTCACACCACCAATCCCAGCAGACCATCTTTGTTAAACCTTTTGGGGTAACCATTCCCATGTATATCAGAACTGTACAAGATAAGGAATAGAACAAATTGCCAAAATTATATGTTTTGGGAGCAGGTTTATTACCTTAGTCCTATGGCCCTAAAAGACCAACCCACAGAATTACATTTTAATCAGAAATCAAATAAAATTTCAAGCTGATGATCAGGGGCTATGATCCTTTCTCAAAATGTTAGAATCTCAAGGTAATGAGTGCCCAGTGGAGAGTAGTCTACAGGCGATGTTAAGCTGATGATCATTTTTAACAATAGTTTATGGCCTTGATGCTATATCGTAGAGCGGCTCACCAACCCCTGAATAAAAAGAGCTGAATTTCCTATCAGTTTGCTAATTATGACACAGCAAACATGGTTGACTTTGGTCAGGAGATGGTATGAGCCAGCACACAGCCCTTGACTCCTATTGCCAAGTGTGATTTAAAGCAAAATCTTTGAGAGAAGTATAACTGCCTGAATTACTACTCTTTTATATGTTTTTAAATGAGAATGTAAAGGCCAAGGGCATTTTTTCCCATTTAATACCATTAAATCCATCATTAAATCTCTCACTGAACACTGGCTGAATTTAATGATGCCCTCAAGTAGTGATACCGGTGCTTGACTGTGTTAATATTGTTGTATATAGAGATACAATAAATAATGCTTAGCTCAGATAGTATTAGGAGCATTACTGGGCATATCAATAAAAATGGCCATCCTAATGAGACCAAGTGTCAGAAACAGATGGCACTTTGTGAATCCAGCCACTGGGGCTAAAATATGGTTAAGAACAAGGCTTGATGGCATACTGAATCTATCCCTCTCTGAAATCAGCCAGACTCCTCAAAATGTTTTACTGTGCCTTGGCATAAAAGGATTAATTTGAAGATACAGGGTTTTTTTTTTCTTCTTTTATCATCTCACTTTATAACACCATGGTTTAAAAACGACAAACTGCTTTTCAGGATCTGTCACACTTCCACTGGCTCCTACTTGCCTGACGATTGGGCTGAATTATAGCTGAAAAATAAGAGATGCTTAGTCGTCTGCTGCCTCATACCAGGACTGAGCAACAGTCACCCTTTCATTGTGCATGCCTGAGGAGGAACAGAATGTTCCGTGCTCTTAATTTTTTTTTTTTGTGAGAATGCTTGTCGTTTTGGAAATAGAACTGTCTTTAATCAAATCACGTCATTTTATGACCTCTGGTTAGCTCCTGTACTTTGAAAAGTACATGTAATACATTGTACAGGCTGAACAGTGTAGAAGGAACTTCAGAAAAGGTAAACTTGAGAAAGTGTCAAGTTGATATTTGTCTCTTACTTAGATCCTTAATACTTCTTCCTCCACTGGTAGAAGGGATGCCCCCAGATCCATCAACAATATAGAAGTGGGGAATACTGAAGCAGAGAACAATTCCATACCTTCTTATCCTTGCCAGCTCTCATCAGAAAAGATTCATTAAGCATCTTCCATATACCAGACACTAGAAAAACAAAATTATCCCTGCCTCTGCCCTCAAAGGACTTGCATTCCATCAGGGTAAACAACATATACATATATAAGTGAATAAAAATACACTCAAGTTAAATTAAAAAATTAATGTAGAGGCAAAGGTGGGACCCAAGCAGGTTTGGGGATCCAGAAGAGCTTCATATAGGAGGTAGCCCTTGAACTGCACTTTAAGTGAAGGTGGGGGTTCTACAAGGCAAAAGCAAAGAGGAATGTATTCATGGAGGGAAGCATGTGGAAATGCATGTTAAAGGGGAATGACATTTTGTGTTCCAGGAGCCCCAAGTGTATGAAGGTGGTACTAGCTTAGTAAGGCAGGCTGGAATCAAATCATAAAGGCTTTTACATACCCATCAGAGCCATTCTGTACATATGCCCATCTTTTTTGTAGCTTCTTTTTGTAGTATGCCCATTTCCCTCACTACATAGTGGGTTTACATCCTCTTCTGTCCTTGGTAACATCATTTCCCTCCTTTCTCACATCCAAGTCAACATTAACAATATACTGTTGCCTATTTGCACCTACCATTGTAGGTATTTCCTTTGCCCTTTAATTATTTATGATTCTTCAGAGATCATGGTATTTTATTATTCACAGCTATAGAATATCACCAATAGAATCTCAGTGTTAAATGGATAGGCATTTATAGTAGTCAGAAGTTATTTGTCTCGGAGAGAAATCAGCACCCCCCCCACCCTCCCCACTAACTTCCTTCTAAAACCTTTATCCTTATCTTTGTTTTCTTAAATAAGGATAAGTTGGAAAAATCTCAGGTCTTCAGATTCTGGTCATGTAAAGCAATGGCTTAGGAAAAATCCTTCATCTTTCAATGTTTTCAGAATTTCCATTTTAAGTATCTCCCAGAAAACTAAACTAAAAAACAACTATTTAAATAGACCTTTAAGAACGTCTGAAGAGGTTCAGTTATTAAAAAAAAAAAAAACAGAAAAAAGAATGAGAAAGGGAATAAGGTCCTTATCCTATCTATAAGCAGTGTTTCCCATCCTCTCAGTAGTTGTGACCTTTACAAGTAATTTTAAAGATTTGAATATAATTCTTGATCCAGCTTTGTCCTTTTAAAGGCACATTGCGTCCGCTGCTCTATCATCATTCTGAATTTAGAAATGGCCTCCTAATTCCTGAATGTGACACTGAGGTAGTGATATATAATTTCATTACTTGGAGACTCCATTAATGTAATTCTCTATTTTACTGTCTTCCTCTTATAGTGGTCTGCATAGATTAAAACTTGGAATGAGTCAGCCAGGGTTTTTATTAGACACAGACAAGCCAATTCTGGGCTGTACTGCAGTAACTTTGAAGTCACTCTTCCCCTGACCTGCTGAACTCCTGCCTAAGCTTCACTATAGTGAGGTAGCGTGGAAATAGGCCTTTTCAACCTCATCAGTATGCATAATGCTAAACAAGAGACAAATGATATAATAGTAACATGTAATCCAGTTTCTGAGAGCCAGTAATTTCCATTCCTATTGCAAGCCAGAAATGTTGTAGGCCAGAGAAAGGGACATTACATGTTGTCAAGAAAGCAAGGTTCTACACTGGGATTAGGGTCTAGGACACTTTTAAACTTTCATGACTTAAGGTACAAAGCTAATAGAAAAACTCTAAAAGTGGCAGGGTGGGGAAGGAGGGGGAGTGCCTAATACAAATATATTAAACTTTTTGGGCACTGTGTTATGTGATTGTAGATCAAATGTGCTCATAGGTAGAAAAACAAAATAGCAGTGATAGAAGGGCTGTCTTAGGCTTAGCAAAACTGAAGTCTCTGCCAGTTATAAGAAGAATATTCTTCTATTTGCTGTTTTTAGATAACATATCATGTCAACAAGCTATTATTAAGGTAGAAAGTTGTTTGTTTATTTCTTAGCTACACATAGTCTTTATGAATCTGTATTAAAGGATAAAGAACTAAACCCCTCTTAATTCAACTTTACATACTTTGGTCTCTGAACCTGCTCTATTCTCTTGTCCTGTGATTGGGTCTTATAATAGCCTTTTAAACTCCATGGTTCTTACTGGTAGGCCAATGTTTAGTTCACCTCCTGCCTGTACCTGTTTCCCATTCCAATTCTCTGATTCATTCTGGTTAAGGGATTTAACTTCTCTGGGCACAACTTTTAAAGAGTCTCTCTCCTGACCCAAACTGATTTCCAAAATACCCCGGTCTTAAAGGTGTATTTGGGGCAACCTATAAAAAAATCCTGCAACCCGGACCTTAGAAATCTGCTTAAAGATAGAAACTCAGCTTTCTAATTCTCTAATTCATTTGGACTGGGGATATTGAGCCTTTTTTTTTTTTTTTTTGCAATCTGGTACAGTCTTTGAACACTTTTTCAGAATCTTTTTTTAAATTCACAAAGTAAATACCTAGAATTACAAAGGAGACCAATTATATTGAAATGCAGTTATCAAAATGTTTTTTAAAAAATGTTCCCAGACCATGGGTTAAGAGCCCTTGAATTTTTAGACTGAGTTCTGAGGGCCCATGATTGAACTCAGACTCTCCAGACTATATCAAAACAACCTGAGGGGCCTTAGCATATAGCAAAGCACTTTCAAATTCTCCAGATGAGGGCTAGCTCAGTTTCCAAAGGAAGTTGCTTAATGGGAGCACAGTAGATCCTTGGGCCTACCCTATGGCAACAGCTGTAGCCAACCTGGGCCTTAGGGATGTGAGCCAGAGTTTCCCGAGCTGTAACTTTCCTACCAGATTTCACTAGGATGAGGAGTATAATTAATTCACTTCAGAAAAATAAAAGAGAGGAAGGGAAGACATTAAAAGGACAATACTAAGCTGTCCTTCTTCTGGCACATAGGAACTATTGGTCACTCTGCTGTAGCCTGGGTTCTAGATCATATAAACCAGAAAAGTCAGACTAAGTAGGAAGTGAGAGGATTCTATTCTGAAATGAACATGATATAAAAACAAAAGACATACAAAATAAGAGGAAATTTAAATAACAATAAAAATGACCCATTTGGTAGACACAGTATATTGTCTTGTATTGCCAAAATAGTAATTTTCCAAGTAGACATTGCAAGTTCAAAAGCGGTAATGAAGTTGAAATAGCCAAAAATCAGTGTACCAAAGAGCTCTTAAATATTTGTTAACTGATTGGTCAAAATGTATTTCAGTTTACCCTATGGAGCATTTCTTCTAGGCTCACTATATTTATGTTCCCACATAATAGAGTAGAATTCCACGGATAAGAGTACTCTTATTCCTTAGGTTTTGGTCCTTGGAGTGGTTGTCAGAAGCTCTCTATCCTCAGAATCGTTCTGTGATATAAAAGCACTGTGTCACATAATATTTTCAAGTAGGACATGGATTTTGTGAAGTCTGTTATACAAAGCTAACTGATTTTCTGTGATAGATTTCAATTAAGATATTTGGTTGAAGAGAGAATACATTTTTCATTGGTTCCCAAATTCTCATAAGTCCTAAGAAAAATGTGTAGTTTAAAGCAATCCTCAAATGATTTTCTTCATTTTTTCTTAATTCCTAGTTCTTTGTATTATCTTTTGTCGGCACATCTGTATTTTATGAGATATGCATGTTAAGCCTGCTTAGATAAGATATAATAAGATAAGTATATTTGTACTTGAATACAACATTGCTATAAGAGTTTCCAATAACAAATTGTCCTCAAATCAAATGCCATTTGCATTCTCTGACTTGTTCATTGGCTGTAAGAGGAACCTAAGTTTAGCCTTGAGAAGCAATACAAGTGATTAGAAAGGTATTATTGTAGGACAAATAAGCCTAAATCAAACCTTCCTACAGAATCTGAAAAGGGAGAGGCAGAAACATAGAAGATTTCTCCCCTTTTGTGCATCTCACAGTTATTCATTCATTTATTCAACAGACATATTAAATGCCTACTTAGTATAGTTCACTATGCTGTGAGAGGTATAGTTAAGAAAAATATATTGTCCCTGCCCTCAAGGAGCTTAGAATCTAGTAGGGGAGCATATTCCCACTTTGTTAAGTTTGAAGGGAAAAAGCTGAGGTAAATGCATTGGGGTACAATGTATGGTTTATTACAATTTTCAAGCTGGATAAATGGTGATGTTAATACCCTTTCTCTTTAAAAACTTAAATGTCAGAATTTGCTTATTGTTTATTTTCCTCCCATGATTCATGGATTTCACCCAAGATGCTGTTCTTGCCAGAGGGACTCAGATAAATTAGAATGCTAAGTGGTTAAATTGAGGTTCCAAGGAACTATAAATTTCATTTTCTTTGTTCCTCATTAGGCACTTTCAAACTCTAGGAACTTGACTAAAACAGAAAAAAGAAAGAAAGAAACTTTTTGGATACTTGAAATGAATTGTCTGGAAAATATGCAAACTTAAGAAAACAGACAGATCTTTTTGCATAATCTTGGGCCAAAGCAAGCATAAGCGTCTTTTTGCTGTTGCATTTCTAAATGTCATTAGTTTAAAATATTTTGCTCCTTTTGTTTTGTTTTGATTCATTGTATCTTGAGAAATCTCCCTCAGCACATTCCTCTCTAATTACAGTATGTATCTCTACATGAGAATTTCTGACCATCTTTCCCATTGATATTGCCCTGAGCTCACTTGCCAACTCCTTTTGGTCAGACTCTCCATTGGCTTCCCTAGGCACAGGCTGAGTCCCAGGAACCTGGCCTTTTGATGTTATAGTAGAAATAAAGCATAGGAGAATCTGAATGAGAGGCTTTGAGCTGAGGTGGCTAGGGATGTGAGTCTCTTGAAGACCAGTGCTGTAGATCAAGGTTAAAAATGTTTAAAGGATGGTTTCAAACAGCATACCACCAAAATCATTTGCAGGTTCAGTAGCTGGCCCCCTTAGAATGCAGAGGTACAAAGGTTAGACTTTAGGAAGTTTACCTGTTAAGTCTTCAGTGGCTGACTTTTAGAACATCTTAAAAATTCTAACATACTAACTCTGACCTTTTCTTTACTGAACTCTTCTTTTTCTTCCTCTCCTGCTGGCAGAATTGATGCTTAAAAAAAAAAAAACTAATAGCATGAAAAGGGAGTCCTGTTTCTTTATTTTGTAATGTTGAACAGCACTTACAGATGTTTTGGCTAAAGGGCTTTGGGTAAAAGCCGACATTAAGCCTTTTCAGTGCACTCTGTTTGTAATTATTACAATGTGAATACCCTAAATCCAGAAGTAAGGCTGTGTCTATGTATACAAAGGAAAATTGAAAATTGAGTCAATCATCTGAATAATTTAAAGGGGGAAAACACCTACTTCTCCGCAAATACCTGTATATTTCAAACAAAGGTTTTAATCTTTACATCCTGAAACATCTGGATAAGCATTTTTCTGCTTCATTTTACTTGTTGTATAGACATTGCCATGGTAAAGCTTTACATAGGTTTAAAAGTAACATAACATGAATATGTGCGATTCATTCAACATTCTCCCACATGGAGCATTAAATAAACCTTCTCACATTCTCTATTCCCATTCCCTAGAAAGCAATACTATGTTTCAAAATTTCTCTCAACTGTATGGGAGTTCCTTCTGCTTTTGCCACATTTGGTTATTCCTATAACAAATTAAAAAGCCTTTTCTAATGTAATATCAATGGACTATGCTTTTCTGTTATTTGAATCAACATAGACTAATTCTTTAGTGGAAATCAAGATTTCTGAATTCTAGTCTTGAACGAGATGTGTTTCCTTTTATTTATGTTGAAAATACATATTTGAGGGGCGGATAGGTGGCTCAGTGAGTAGAGTGCCGGCCTTGGAGTCAGAAGAACCTGAGTTCAGATCCGACCTCAGACACCTAACACACACAAACAAAAACCTAGCCGTGTGACCTTGGGCAAGTTATTTAACCCCAATTGCCCTCCAAAAAAGCAAAAAAAAAATACATATTTGGTATATTTGAAGACAGACACATGGTATAATAAAAGAAGCAATAAACTAGAAAGAGACCTCAATTCTAGTCCCAATTCCATCATTTACCTGACATATGACCTTGGGTAAGCCATTAATATTTTTTGAGTCACAATGGTAAAATGGGGAGGATATTATCTGCCCTACCTATTTCATCTGGTTCTTAAAAGAGGATTAAAAGAGATACAGATGTAAATTAAGTCCCTTCAAGCTCTAAATGTATGACCCTTGGATGCTGTTATTATTGGTCATCATGCAGATGTTCTGGGATGTAGCTCATAGAAACCCAGATTTTAGAGTTGGAAGGTGCCCAGGAGGTCATCATATTCATCCCTTTCATTTTACAGTTGAAGAAACTGAGGCCCATAGTTAATAACAGTTTTGTTGTTGTTGTTGTTGTTGTTCAATCATACCTGAGTCTCTGTGACCCTATTTGGGGTTTTCTTGGCAAAAATACTAGAGTAGTTTGCCATTTCTTTCTCCACCTCATTTTTACAGATGAGAAAACTGAGGCAAACAGAGTTAAGTGACTTATGCAGGGTCACACAGCTAGTAAGTGTCTGAGGCCAGATTTGAACTCATGAAGATGAATCTTCCTGATTCCAAGCCCAGTGCTTTATCAACTGTGCCACCTAGCTGCCCCTTATACTTAATAACAATACTAATAATGATAGCTATTGTTATAACTAATAGCAGAAGCATTTATAGTGTTTTAATGTTTGCAAAGCAAACATTATGTTTCTTTATATTTGTTATCTCACTCTATATTTATGGCAACCCAGTGAGGTAGGTGCTATTATTATCCCCAGTTTATGCTTAAGGAAACCAAAGTTGAGAGAGGTTAAATTACTTGCTAGAGCTATAAAGCTAGTAAGTGTCAAATTCAAATTCAAAAAGCAAGATTCAAATTCAAGCTTTCCTTATTCCAATTACTCTCTCCACTACATGAGGCCCTGGCATCCCCAGTGCCACTGAACCATATTAAAATGTAATTGGGAAATATATAACAAAATAAAATTTAAAATATAATACAACGTAGATAGTGTCCATTTATGGTTTTCTAAGTCATAGGGATCTATTTCTATTTGCGTTTGGCATCACCTAGCTCCCCTAGATTAACTAACATCTCAGGTCACTCAGAAAACCAGTGGTAGAATTTTTATTTAACTACATTGTTAAAGGTTGCCTTTTCCAAAGTCCTGCTTCTAGTCTTCACCATACTGCAAAAGTAACCCTGGGTTATCAAAAGCTAAAGTTCTGGAAGGGCCTAGAAAGCTTCAGCTACATGTCCAGGGACAGGTTGTGTGTCTGAGTATGAAGTCTATGATTGCTGAATCTGAACAAGTCAGAAAATACTAGAGGGATGACCAGAGCAATTCATTAAATCGTCTCCATGGTGAGGTTTCACCCGAATTGCTAGGGGCAGGACACACATGAGTGAAATCCTCAATCCCCAAAGTATTTCTATAGCACTGAAGGGATTTCAGGCCTTGAGGTGGAGTCTTAGGTATATCCTTGTTTTGTTTTGTCTTGTTTTTGAAGGATTGGGACCAGGTTCAGGGAAGCATAGAAGGAAATTCCTAGAGGACATTTTTTCCTCTCCAGGAAAGGCCTAAAGAAGTTGCAGGTCAGGTGAAGAAAAGAAGGGAAGAGAGAATCTGTTCCTGGTTTGATTCTATTTTGAGTTTAAAGCAAAGGTCCTTAAACCCTTTGGGGGTTATTGACTCCTTTGCAGCTTGATGAGGACTCTGGACTCCTCAGGATAACATTTTTTAAAGCAAAAACCAAAGCATAGGATTTAAAAGAAATCAACTATATGTAAATACAGTTATTAAAATTTTAAAGTAAGTTCACAGACTCTAGGTTAAGAAAACCCTACTTTAAAGTAACAAAGAGAACTAAGAAGCTTTTTGGTGACTGCAGCTGCTTAAGTACAGCATGAAGCCTGGGTCACAGCGATCTTTTATCAGAATTGTGCTCAATGCAGGCACTTAGCCTTCCCTGTGCTTTTAAGACCCAATTGGATTATTATCTGATTGGTAATGAAAAGATTGGAAGGGGCCTTTGTCTCTATGAGAATGCATCTAGGCATTAGACAAGAGAAATGGCATTTTAAAAATAAAGAGGCCACTCCAGTCTTTTTCTCCAAAGACTTAGAGCATTCCCTTACCATATAACCAAGAAATGACTTGCTACTTACTTCCTTTTTTTTGTCACTAGCACCCAGTTTCCATGACTCCTTTAGATTCTTTCCAGAATACTACCTCTTTTTCGATCAACATTTTGTTACAAGTAAGAAAACAATCGTGTATTTAAAATACACATTCAAGTCAGGACACATGCAGACAGAGAAGGAAATGCAAAAGGAAGGACTGACTGACTACCTGGCTCCCATGTCTTCATTCTGTTCCCTATTCTTCCCTCTCTAAATCATCTCTCTGATATGCTAGCAAGGAAATGCCTAAAACTCCTCTCATACATGAAAGCAGAACAGTAAAGAGAGTTCTGGGCTTGGAATCAAGAAGGCCTGAGTTCAAATGAAACCGCAGACACTAGCTGCCTGACCTTGGTCAAGTCAATTAATATGTTTATCTCAGTTTCCCCAACTGTAAAATGGGAATGGTAAATAATAGCACCTACTTCTCTGGGTTATTGTGAGAATCAAATGAGATAACATTTGGAAAGCACTTAGCAAAGTGCCTTCCTTCATTCCACAATTAGAAATAATCTTAATGAGCAAATATTCCTAGAGGAGGTTACAGATGAACAAATTCTGATAAAACGAAAAACGATCAAGAACAAATTTTGATGAAAAGGAAAGGCAAAAAAGATAGCGGCAACCTGAAGAGGCTAAGTATTTTAAAAAACAAAGTTGGGGGATGGGGGCGGTGCGAAGACAGACAGACAGACTGGACTCACTGCAGATAGACATTAGTGACTTTCTCATTTCATAATTCTGTGAATTTTTTTTAATGACTGCCTTTAAAAACAGTAGGAATTCCAGAGTAGAGAACATGATTCTACTGTAGAATCAGTTTTAGAGCCGAAAGGAAGCTTAGAAATTGTCTAATTTATCCTCTCATATAAAGAAACTGAGGCTCAGAGAAATAGTTAATTTATGCATAGTCTCATATTCTCTGAATGTTCCCATTACATCTACCTAAAAACAACAACAACCAATTCTAGCCATTTGCATAATATTAAACCTGAACTTGGCTAGATGCCAACCCACTAAATATTCTTCACGTGTGGTACTTTACCAGTTGAGGATCCTACATCATTTGTCATGGAACTATTCCGAGAACATCTGTCACAGCTTGGAATATATTTTCTCACAGTACTTAACTTTTAGCTACTGTTGCTATCAGATGTGTATGCTTATGGATTCCAAGATACATATTAATACTGTATTAGTGAACAAACATCAGTTTGCTCATTGAAGATCTGAATTGAAAATGTGCTTGCTTTCTTAGGATCATCACTAACAGACTTCTTAATTGAGTTGCCAATACAGTCAATAGTGTCGTTCACTGTTGTTTTATAAATGAGCATATTTTCCCCTGTTGCTTATTCTACCCGTTACAGATTCAAGATGCTCTTTCACTGGGACATTATGCTTTTCCAAAATCAGCAGCCATTCCAGAAACACTCCATGATAGACTCATTTGACAAAATTCCTTTTATTGATTTGCTCCGCAGTGACTGAACTGTCTATTACCAATAACATTAATTATGTCAACTATTCATTCTGAAATCATTCATGTTCTCTTTTGGCTGTTTTCTCAAAATCCACTGATAGAGAAACAGGCGTTTGGCATTTACCTCTAAGAATTCTTATTATATAGCATTCAGTGCTATAAAAAATAGAAGCTGATTTCTTCATGTTTCTTGAATATGTGTGTACTTATACGTGCATATATACATATATATATATATATACACACACACATACACACACACACACACACACACACACACACACACACATAGAGATACGACTAAGTAACCCAGTGGATAGAACACTGGACCTGGAATTAGGAAGACCTGAGTTAAAATCCAGCCTCAGTCCTTCATTAGCTGTGCAATTGTGGGCAAGTCACTTAGCCTCTGTTTGCCTCAGTAAACTGTAAAATGAAGGAGTAACAGCACTTACCTCCCAGGGTTGTTATGAGGATCAAATACTATAATCATTGTAAAGAACTTAGGAGAGAGAGAAATACACAGACACACACACACACACACACACATTTGCATGTATGTATATGTGTGTGTACATATACACAAACAGGGCATTCTGATGGAATCTGTTTTTGTTTTGACCCTACTGTAATAGAAGTATGAGTTTAAAGCAACGTTCCTTTTTGGATCATTGACCTCTTTGTTGAGGCTTATGGACCCCTTCAGGATAATATATTTTTTTTTAACATAGGCAATAAGATGTACAGGATTGAAAGGAAACCAATTATATATAAATACCATTATTAAAAATAAAAACAAATTCACAGGCCCCAGGTCAAGAAAGCCCAGTTTTAAAGTAACAAAGAGAGCAAAGAGATAAAAATGCAAATTAATTAAATTATACACATATAAACATATAGTACATATGTGCATTGTTCCTTTATACCTATATAAACCCATTAAAGTAGCGTGAATGTAGATATATGTACATACATATACACATATATGTAGAACTTGGGGCTCCTCTTACCCATGGACCCCTAGGAAACTACACCAAATTCTAGGTACTTTGTGGGTCAGGATCCTCTACAAACCATAAGTTATTATCTCCCACTGATGCGTTTACTTTTACCAGTCAGCCAGAGGGCACACCTAGTTCAAAGTAAAGGCATTTAATGAAATAGCATAGTCATAAAAGTAACGGCAAAACATTCCCCCATAAACCTTGAGCTCCTTCTCCTAAATACACACATCCTCAGTGGGAAAAGTGGACCTACAAAGAGCTCGCTCCTGGGGCCGACACATGTGGGAAGCACGTGTAGCCAGAGCATACCTCTGTAGGGGTAGCCCACCCCTCTGCTGCTATACAGGCTGCCTGTTTTCTGATGCATCGCACTACTTTCTGCCAGGTCGGCTTCCTCCCATATGCAGCTTGTCTGGAGCTCCCTGGCAGGTGTGATATCTTGGCTGTTCCTTTCTGTGAGAATCATGTCTCCACTTTTCCATGCTTGGCACGGTATCTGTAGTCTAGGTGGTCTTCATCTGGAAGGCAGCTAAGTGGAACAATGGTTAGAGCACTGGACCCAAGTCAGGAATATCTGAGTTCAAATCTAGCTTCAGGCACTCGTTAGCTTTGTGACCCTGGTCAAGTCACTTAAACATTTTCTGCCTCAGTTTCCTCAACTGTAAAATAGGGATAATAACTCAGAGTTGCTGTGTCTCGAATGAGATCAAGTAGGATAGTATTTATAAAGTGCTTAGCACAGTGTCTGGTACATAGTATGCCCTTATTCTCCCACTGGGCCTCAACTGAATTTTTCTGCTGAGGTTCTATCTGAAGGTTTACATGCTGTTCTATCTTTCCATCCACAATGAGGTACAGTGGTTAATTACTTTGTTTTTGGTGAGGCAATTGGGGTTAAGTGACTTGCCCAGGGTCACACAGCTAGTAAGTGTCAAGTATCTGGTCAGAGGCTGGATTTAAACTCAGTTCCTCCTGACTTCAGGATGGTACTGTGCCCACTGCAACACCTACCTGCCCTAAAGTTAACTTTTTAAAATTTTATTTATTTTTGGAGGGGGGAAGGTAAGGCAAATGGGATTAAGTGACTTGCCCAAGGTCACATGGCTAGTTGAGTGTCAAGTGTCTGAGGTTGCATTTGAACTCAGCTTCCCTGACTCCAGAGCCTGTACTCTGTTCACTGCACCACCTAGCCATCCCAAGGTACAGTGGTTAGTAAACCTCTCCCTGACAGGGAAGGGCCA
This sequence comes from Gymnobelideus leadbeateri, assembly GCA_011680675.1. Classification (NCBI taxonomy): domain Eukaryota; kingdom Metazoa; phylum Chordata; class Mammalia; order Diprotodontia; family Petauridae; genus Gymnobelideus; species Gymnobelideus leadbeateri. The sequence continues at coordinate 42,368 of WOXC01003927.1, forward strand.
TAGCTCTCTTCAATCAACTGTCTCTGCCAGTGGCAATGAAGTTTTTCTCCTTAGCACATCTTCTTTTTAGTGCTTAGGTAAGAGACACGTAGGCCAAGATCACCATCAGCCTTTGAACACTTCTTTGAATGACTCTCTTCTCTCCTCTCCCCCTGAGGCCTCAGTATCCTAAAGGTTCTTCGTCCTCAGTAGAAGAAAATGACTGAGTGCTATGAGGGTGAGAAAACTGCTCTTAACTTCCCTCTTTATGTATGTCTGTTTTAACAAAATATAAGGGGGGGCGGAGCCAAGATGGCGGAGTAGAAACAGCTCGTCCAAGCCTCTCTGCCCCCAGATTCTCCACAAACTATGTAAAAAAGGACTCTGAAAAACTTCTGGAGCCCCAGCACCCACAGAACGACACAGAGAAGCTAACCTCCCGCTGAGGACAGCCCAGCACCCTGCAGGAAGGACCAGCGCAGTGGTCTGGGAGCTGGCAGCGCGCAGAGCGCAGGAACCGAGCCGAGCCCAGGTCCACGTGAGCCGAGGTTTTAGCCCCAGGGCGGCAGGGCCAGCAGCCCGCTGGAGGAACCCCAGAACACCAGGAACTGTGGAGATTCCAGAATTATCAACATAGACTTGCCTAGGACAAAGTAAGAGGTTAGTGTCCTATGGACTTTGGGACCTGTATTTGGGGAATGCGTCAGCTCCCTCCCCTGGGGGCTAGAAGCTGCTGAGGAGACACGCCACTGTGTAGTTTTCAGAGGCATTTCCGGCTCCCAGCCTACAAATCGTGGGGAGATCCAGCGATCAGTCTTGGGGGGTAATCGCTCTTGCTTTAACCTCCCTGGATCTGGATTGTGATCTAGGGTGGAAGTTGTGGGTGGGTTTACAGCTTGCCAGAAACGGAAGTTGCCCCCACACGTTCGGGACGAAAATTCCTCTAGCTGGCCTTAAAGCCATAGTGTGGCAACAAGCCCAAAAGTCAAGCAATTAAGTGGCAACATGCCAAGGCAAAGGAAACAGAAAAATGCAACCCTAGACTCCTATTTTGGGGGCATAGAGCGGGAAAAGGACTGTGAGGTCAGAAGTCCTGCTCCAAAAGCCCCAGGGGAAAACATGAGTGGGTTGCAGGCCATAGAGGACCTTAAGAAGGACTTTAAAAATCAAATAAGAGAAGTGGAGGAAAAATTGGAAAGAGAAATGAGAAGGATGCAGGAAAAGTATGAAATGAGGGTCAACAGCCTGACTGAGGAAAACAACACCTTAAAAAATAGACTAACTCAAATGGCAAAGGAGGCCCAAAAGGGCAATGAGGAGAAGAATGCCTTAAAAAGTCGAATTTGCCAGATGGAAAAAGAATCTCAAAAGTTCACTGAGGAGATTCATTCCTTCAGAGTTAGACTGGAGCAAATGGAAGCTAATGACTTTATGAGAAATCAAGATGCTGTTAAGCAGATCCAAACAAACGAAAGATTAGAAGGCAATGTGAAATATCTCATGGGAAAAACCACTGACCTGAGAATAGATCCAGGAGAGACAATTTAAAAATTATTGGACTACCTGAAAGCCATGATCAAGGAAAGAACCTAGAAATCACCCTTCAAGAAATTCTCAAGGAAAATTGCCCTGATGTTTTAGATCCAGAGGGCAAAATAGAGGTTGAAAGAATCCACCGATCACCTCCTGAAAAGATCCCAAAAAGAAAACTCCCAGGAATATTATAGCCAGGTTCCAGAATCCCCAGATCAAGGAGAAATACTACAAGCAGCCAGGAAGAAACAATTTCAATATTGTGGAAACACAATCAGAATAGCCTAGGACCTGGCAGCTTCTACACTGAGGGATTGAAGGGCATGGAATATGATATTCCAGAGGGCAAAAGAGCTGGGAATGAACCCAAGGGTCACCTACCCAGCAAAACTGAGTATTTTGTTTCAGGGGAAAATATGGTCATTCAGTGGAATAGAGGACTTTCAAGCATTCTTGAGGAAAAAACCAGAATTGAATAGAAAATTTGACATCCAGACACAAGAAGGAAGAGATGCCTGAGAAGGTAATCAGGGAAAAGAAATCAAAAGGAACTTATCAAAGTTGAACCATTTACATTCCTATATGGAAAAGCAATATCTGTGACTGATGATATCTTTCTCACTATGAAAATAATGGAAGAAGGGGGTGTGGTCATACGAATACATATGTGAATGTGTGTGTATATGGCTACAGTTATATATGGATAGAGGGCATAGGTTGATTTTGTTGGGAAGGGAAAGTACTCAAGGGATGAAATTATGAGGTGAGAGAGGAAAGTGGCAAGAGGAGACGGGGAGAGACATGGTAGGGTAAACTATCTCATGTAGAGGAAGTGGGTGCAAAGGAGGGGGAGAATAAGGAAGGCTAAAAAGGCAAAACCACATTCACATTGAATTTGGTTCAGGGAGAAAATGACATACATACTAAATGGGATATCTCAACCTGCAGCAGGATAGGGGGAAGGGGATGAGAGGAGAGATGATGGATGGGAGGGCATCCTTGGGGTGAGGGGAGGTTGGAAGTACCCACTATAGAAGAGGGACAGGATCATGTAGGGAATGGACCAGGTGGGGGTGGGATGAGTGGGAGGGAATTATAAGCAGCCTTGTACAATATATCTACTATGATAATGTTTTGCATAGCTAGACATGTACAACATATACTGAATTACTTATCTCCCAAGAAGGAATGGGTGACAAGGGAGGAAGGAAATGGATCTGAAATTCGAGGTCTAACATTAAATGTTTCAAATATATATATAAATACTATTATTAATACTCTTTTGCCTATAATTGGGAGATAAGATGTGCAGGCATTGGGACACAAAGATTCATCTTCCTCTAATGGAAAAGTCGATGGGGGTATGGGAGAAGGTATGGGAGAGAGCAGATTGGAGGAAGCGATATCTTGTGGGACTGCTATTCTGGGAGGTTGGGTAGGGGAATAATGGGGGGAAAATGATTGTAACTCAAAATCTGGCGGAAATGAATGATGTAAAACAGAAGTTAATAAAGTATTTGTTTAAAAAAAAAAGAAATAAAATTATATGGTTTTAGAAAAAAAAAATATAAGGTAAAGGATGCTTGGAAGAGGAGGAGAAAAACAGCAACTGGTGATTTTTGTGTCATTCTCCCAGCAACAAATAACAGCCTGGTCTCTATTTAATATCTCTGTGTAGGTGTGCATGTGATATACGCCACATATATGCATATATTACATGTATGTATTGCATGTGTATATATAGCATTGTAATGTGTACTCATCCAAAGAGATATGTGTGTATGTGTATCTGTGTATAGGTGTGTATGTGTATATATAATTATTTTTTTTTTTTGGTTTTTGGAGGGCAATTGGGATTAAGTAACTTGCCCAAGGCCACACGGCTAGGTTTTTATTTGTGTGTGCATTAAGTGCCTGATGCCAGATCCGAACTCAGGTCCTTCTGACTCCAGGGCCAGTGCTCTACTCACTGCGCCACCTAGCCGCCCCTATAATTTTTTATGTACACAATATACAAATATACCTACTGGATGATCCAAAATCCTTTAATGTAGTTTCAAGCTTTAATATCTCAGGTCTTCCAAACTCTGGGACCAGCACTCTACCTACTACATCATACATATGTGTTTATATGTGTACATATCACTGAATATATACAACTAAACGTACACACACATAGAAATATAGGTAGTGCATATCTACATAGATGCATGTACATACATATGTGAATATATTTGTGCACATATACAGATGCCATATAGGGTATCCCAAAAGTCTTAGAACAGTTTGAAGTTTAAATAACTTAAGAATTTTAATTAAAACTGCATAAAGATTTTTGGTACACCTTATATGGCATGTGTATATTTTGTGTATGTGTATTACAAACCTATATTTAAGTGTACATATGTATATGATATGTTTATATCATGTGTATATATGTGTGTGCCTATGTAACATAGTAGATAAGACTGCTGAACTTAGCATTGGGAAGACCTGAATTTGAATCTTGCCTTATACTGACTTATGTGACCCTGGACAAGTCACTAACCTTACTGTTTGCTCCCTCATCTATAAAATGGATTTAATAATAGCACTTGCTTTTTAGATGTTATTAATATCAAATAATATATGTGAAATGTTTTGCAAACCATAGAGCACTATATAAATGTTAGTTGTCATTATTATTATCATCATACATAAACCATATACAGAAGTCTGTGAGGACCATTCCTAGGGTCACATGGTATCAGGACCAACAACAGTGTTGCCTCTTTTTTCCTTTTCTTCATCTCCAGCATGATTATATAGTGAAATCTAGTTAATATGTACGCCATGAACAGCCTTGCAGGGGCAAAAAGGTAACCAAAAATAACATAGTGTGAGAGTTGGTTTTGTGAAAAGGGAAGGGGGTAGAAGGACAATTGCCAGTCAGCCTGCCCCAGTGGGTTGCCTTGGTGATGAAGGATCTAATTGTGTGTATATGAGCATCTCAGGTCCTTTCTGGCTAAAGCTGGCAGAACCCACCCCATCTCCCTCCCCCACCTTCTCCACCCCAGTTATTGTTGCCACCAGGGATTGCTACATAGCTCCAACTACCTAATCACTGAAACCATGATCACCCCAGGGATAGCTCTGCCTGCAATCTCTCAAGCCTGAAATAAACTTACTGAAATCTGTCTTTATTATATGCTAACTATACATACAAAGACCTTGTTTCTCTACTGGATAAGTATGTGCTTTATATTCCATCTTGATGATGGATAGTAGATTTCCCATGAAAAGCCAAATTTTTCATTTTGAATGGTTGAATAGGATATAAAACCCTTCTAATTTGAATGTAGCTAATTCATAACGGGTGGTTATTTGAACTCTCCTCAATTTAGAAAGTGGATTATATTTCCTGATAGAGTGAAGGAGACAGTTCACTTGCAAGGCTTTCACTGCATCTGTAAAGGAGGCGTGCAGAGAGCCTGAACTGGGTCTGCCATCACCCCCTGGGGGAGTGTTCCTATTGGTCCTTGTCCTGTGCCTATGCTCTTTGCACAGCTATAGACTGCAACAACAAAAAAAGAGCCCTCTGGATCCCCTGCCCCTTCTGGATTGTGTTTAGAGGCAGTGGAATTATTTGATCAGTCCTTAGAAGACTGGCTCCACCTTACACTGTCCGTTCACAGCAGATACCTGCTATTCTTTCTTAGAGCTACCGTTTCTGTGGGAAACCTAGATAAACTTCCTCACTTTGTAGGGGGTTCTATGATAGATCCCATTTTCTGGGGAGGAACAGCCCCAAGACGAAGCACATTGGGTCAATTTGTATATGTCCCTTCATTTAGTTATTTATTGTATGGAGCACCCAAGTTGATGAGATCATGGGTCCAATGATGAATTAGTAGTATTATTTCCAGTTTCAGATACCTATATACATATGTATATGTGTGTGTATACACTTAGGGGGTACTCAATGTTTGTTTCATTGAATTAGTTCCCTTTGGGTGATATATTTTATGTTATTCAATAGAATAAGCATTTATTGAGCACCTATTGTACAGCTCTATTCTCAGAGTATGTAGATATGCATCTCAAGTCTAGTTAAAGAAAGACCAAGTTTTCACTTGTTCTATGGTATACATATACACACACATGCACACGCATACCCACACACCAGTGAGGGACATAACTAGGGTCACACAGCATAAGGACAAAAAACACTGTGTCCTCTCTCTTTTATTACTCCTTCCAATTTTCAGTAATTTAACTGGTACTTTCTCACAGTGACTTGCCATACTTCATCTATCAGCTTGACTTTTCTCCCCTTTCCTCAAAGTCCAAATCTCTTTTTTTTCTTTTTTAAAAGCTATTTATTTTCTTTAAAAAGAGAATGCCATGGGTCATTAAGATTACGGCTTCTCCTTAACAGTTTATGATTTTAAAATCTCTTTCTTCTTTTTAATATTCATCTTCTCTGACCTCCAACAGCATTGATACACAATTAGTACCTAATTATATGTCATTTTATCTTTTCTCATTGGTTCATGTACCATTGTCTTGTCTCAAGAGTGCACATAGAAGTTCCTTGAAAAAAGATATTTATTCTATTCGATGGAATATAATAAGCTCTTTAAGGACAAGCATTTCCTGTGCCTTTGTTTTCCTAGAATCTAGGAGGTGATAAATGTCCTTGATTGATTAATACATTTAATTTCTAATTCCTATTGTACCAGCACATTATAAATACCCAGCAAATTCATGTTGATTCACCTTTGTGAACTCTAATGGCACTTTAAATCTCCAATACCCTTCCAGTAATTGCTTTGAAGTTCTCTCATCCCTAGTAGTCTTCTCCCTCTGAAAAAACCATCCGCACCTTTAGCTCCTTTCTCCCATTAGTGAGTTTCTCCTAAAACCTTCATTTTGACAAAGATCCCAGACCAGCCTTTCTGTCATTCCTCTCCAACCTCTGCTTCTGACTCCAGACTTTGCCACTATGTAGCCTTATGGGTACCTTCCCTCTATTTCTTAACACCCTTTTATGTTTTGCCTTCTTCCATTAAAATGTAAACTCCTTAAAGGCAGAGACTATCATTCTTCTTGCTTGAAATTGTACTCATAGTACTTACCACAGTGCTTGGAACATAGTAACATCTTCATAATGCTTATTGACTTGGCCAACTTCATATCCTAGTTATTCATGCATCATTTTATCTCCCCTACTAGACTTAAATCTCAAGACTAGGAATTGTGCCTTATCATTCTCTATATGGCCAACAGGGCCTTGTCCTTAGGAGGTATTCAATTAATGTTTATTTCATTGAATTGGTTCCCTTTGGGGAATTTATTTTATAATAATTCAATACAAGAAGCATTTATTGAGCATTTGATGTTCACACAAGTCTGTTCTCATAGTGTATGGATGAGCATCTCAAGACTAGTTAAAGAAAGACCAAGTCTTCATTTGTTCTATGAAATATACATGCATATGTGTGTATGTATAGGCATACACACATACAGACATATACACACATACAAACATATACATGTACACTATATACATGCACACATATATACACACTCATGTAGATATATAAGTAAATATATATATATATAGTGTGTATATATATGTATATTACTATATCTTATAGTCTCTACCAACTAATGCAGCACTAATTTTATGCTGTCTGTTATATTCTTATCTGTCTAGTGTGTCTTAGTCGTGTCTCCCCAGCTGAACTATGGTCTTTGCAATGACTTTATCTCACAATCTTTTTATCCCCATGTAAAACTGAGCACTGGCAGCTTTCCAGAAGAATGCTACTGTGAACAGCGTTTAAGGTTCTGATTACACAGTATAGTGAACACTCTATTTCATAACAAATCGGAGCAAAACATTCACAGTAAATCAAGTTACAGCATTCACAATGTTACAGCTTATCACAGAAAATCAAAATACAGCATTCAAACAACTTATTACAGAAAATGGCCACATAGCTTCCCCCACAGTGGTCACAAAATTTTCAACAAAGAACAATCATTTAGTAACTCAAGCATTTAATCATCTCATTCAATCATCCATGAGGAGATTTGCCTCCTTAAGGGACACAAAGTACAAAAGTCAAAGTTTTCCACTCATGGGGCACACTAAGTTACAAATCAGTCACTTATTCAGTCATCAATCACTAAGTACAATCATTTAGTCAAGCAATCATTCAATCAACTCAATCATTCAATCATCCTTCATCATTCACTATTCAAATAATCAGAAAATATACAAACCCTCTACCCCTAGGTCACTAGTAAATTATAGTTTCTCAGTCAGCACACAGTATCAAAGTAAAGTCTTCTTTCAGTTTGACTGGGGGTGGTCTCTCAAATTCCCTAAATCCCCTTCCATGGTCCCAGGTCCTACCTGGACTCACCAAACTGTCACTTGGGTTCAAAGGCAGACAGCTCTCAGGTCCTTGTCCAGCTCTCTGTGCAGTTCCTGCTCCACATTGGAGTCACAGTGTCCAGTCTATCCCACAGTCTCTGTTCCTGGGAAGACAAGGCTTAACAAAGCCACCAACAGGTTCATATAAAGCACCAGAATCACAGTCATGTTTCCTCAGGCTTCAGCAGCTTCAGCTGGCCCTCGGAAATCCTCAGCAGCCTCAGCAGCTCCAGCTGGCCCTCAGCTCTGACTGGCTCTCAGAAATCCTCACCAGCTCTGGCTGGCCCTCGGACTCAGCAGAAGTTTCAGCTGATTCCCAGAATAAAAATCACTTCATCCAGGTTCTCCAAATCTGTCTGACCCAGCAGGGACTTCTCCTTATAGACAGTATTGCTCCTCCCTATTCAGCCCTTTCCTGTCATGTCAGCAACAGGGGTTTCCTGTTCAGCCCCTTCCTGTTTATTTAGAAACAGGAGTTCATACCTTCTGTTTCTTTAACAGAGGTTTAATCTGAACTAGGTGCTAAATACCTCTCAGCTTAGCAATACAAAAGGAACTTCAAATTACATTACTATTACACCCCTGCAGTGCTCTGAACACAGTAGTGCTTTATACATACATGTATACATATATATAATTTTGGAGGGCAATTGGAGTTGTGACTTGCCCAAGGTCAAACAGCTAGTAAGTATTAAGTGTCTGAGGCTGGATTTGAACTCAGGTCTTCCTGACTCCAGGGCCTCTATTCACTGTGCCACCTAGCTGTCCCCATAGTAGTGCTTTTTAATTGATAGGTTTATCTCTCCTTATAACTGGTACCCATTGCTACCACTACCATTCCTCAAAAAAAGAGAGACAGAAAGGGAAAGAATTGTAGGTAAGGAAGTGCTAACATGCTATATACAGAACCTTAGACTGTTAGAATTGAAAAGGAGCTTAGAAATTTGCTTGTTTAGGAGTTCTTAACCTTTTTGTATAGCGCACCACTTTGACAGTTTGGGGAAGCCTGTGGACCCCTTCTCCAAATAATTTTTTAAAATCATAAACTGAAGGAAATGCTACATTTCAGTTAGAAGGAAGTGAAATAACGATGTAATTCTTTCCTATCCAAATTCACTGACCCTTTGAAATGTATCTGTGGATTCCAAGGAGTCTGTGGACCCCCTAGCTAAGAGTTCCTGGTCTAGTGTCATCTCATTTTATAAATGAGCAAATTGATCCCCCAACGGGGTAAAGAGGGTGAAAGTTCTACGTATCCTCGTGCTCTGGCTATTCTTGGGTCCTGCCCTTCCCTTTCCCCCTAAACTTCATAGAAAGAGAGGAAAGTAGATCCAGGGAAATAAACCATATGCCACAAAGAAGAACGGAGCTGGAGATAGCTGGAGGCCTGGCAGAACTAGGACAATAACAATAACTCACATTTATGTACTGCTTTAAGGTTGACAAAAATACTTTCTCCACAACAACCCGGTGGAACATGTAGCACATCACATGTGAGGAAAGGAAGGAGGAGTAGGCCCTTGATGACGTCTTAGGCGTGGAGGACCTAAGAGCAGGGGGAGCAGGCCTTCTCAACCCAAAGGTGCCTAAAAGACCTGGAAGTATAATGATAATAATAACAATGATAACAGATAGGATTTACATAGGGTTTTAAAAATATTTTCTCATCTAATTCTCATGACAACCCTGGGAGATGGGTCCTATTATGCTCAATTTATAGAGGAGGAAAGTGAGGCAGCCAGAAGTTAAGGGACTTGTCCAGCGTCCCACAGTCACTTAGTTTTTGAGACTGGAGTTGATCTTAGGACTTCCTAATTCCATGCCTAGTGCTCTACCCACTAGGCCACCTAGTTGCCTCTAAAATGTTTGAACCTAACTAGGCCTTTGACTCCAAAACTTACAGTACAACCCCATTGTTGTTTTTCAGTTGTTTCAGTCATGTCTGACTCTTCATGACCCCCTTTGAGGCCTTCTTGGCTACTGGAGTGGTTTGCTATCTCCTTCTCCAGGTAATTTGACAGATGAGGAAACTGAGGCAAACAGGGCCACATAGCTAGTAAGTATCTGAGGCCAGATTTGAACTCAAGAGGATGAGTCTTCCTTGATCCCAAGCCTGGTACTGTGTGCACTGTAGCTCCACCTACCACCCTACAACCCTGTTAGCTGTATAAAAGTGGTGTAATTGGGGTAAAATACCAAAAATGACCGCTGAATATCAATAGATTGCTAGTCATCTCTCATGACCCATCAGGGTCATGAAACCTTCTCCTAATTGCCTTGGGAAGTAATCCAATTCTGGAATCAGGCTGGAAACAGCCATCTCTCTCCTAAAAAGCTTCATTTTGACACTGAAACATTCCCCCCCCCCCCACTTTATGCTCATTAGTAGCCTTTCCCAAAGAGGGACTGTAGGGAATGACTATCCCTTCAAACCTGTCATCTTATTCCTGGGCTCTTAGAGAAGTCATTGAAACAGCTCTCCCTCCCATCAGTCACTTCCTCCTTCACTCTACACTACACATTGCTGCCAAATTTAATCTTCCTAAAATGCCACTTTTTTTTTCATGCTACTCCAGTATTTGAAAAATTCTTCATTGGTTCCCCGTTGCCAACAGGGAAAATTGCAGACTCTTTAGTTAATTGTCCTATCCTACACCTTCAGTCTTTTTCTCTGCTTCTCCAGCCAGGTTGGTCTCATGAACAGATCCTGTGCCTTCCTATCTGAGAACCTTTCTGCCTGCCTTCAGTGGAATTCCTGGTCATCTCAATCCCACTCTTCTTTCAAAAGAGAGCTTCCTGCTCCTTATCTGACCACTCTAGTACACAGCTATTGCTTCTTCTTTCTTTAATAGCCCCCATCATCATACCATTTATTTGGTTGGCACCAGTCCATTACTGTGTATACTTTCATTGTTTTGGTCCAGAAGTGTGATTGCATAGATATAGATAATCCCAGGTGTGGAAACTCACTCCGAAGTTGGCACCTCACCTCTAAATTACAGTCCTGGAGGCTTGCCTGGGGCACTGGAAGGTGAAAAAACATGCCCAGGGCCATACATTGATTTCTTTTTCATTTTAATTTTATTTTTAGTTTATGGAATAAAGCAAGCACTTCCATAACACAGTATAATAACATGAAATTGCAAATCCTATTATGTAGAACTTGCTATTTCTTTTAAATATATAATATAGGTATCATATAAATTTCTTCTTTTTTCTTTTTTTCCTTATGTGTCAGATGAAGAATTTGAATCTGTATTTTCTTGCCTTTCTGATTCCTTTGATGGTCACCTTGAAGGGGTTGATAGACAAAGCATTTATCAAATTCTTACTATGTGACAGACAGTGTACTAAAATCTGGGGACACAAATACAAGGAAACAAGACACCCTGTACCTCCAAAGTACTTACATTTTCATGGAGGGGGCAACTAGGTGGTGTAGTGGATAGAGTCTTTGACCTGGAGTCAGGAAGACTCATCTTCATAAGTTCAAATCTGACTCCTGACACTTACTAATAAGACCCTGGGCAAGTCACCTAAACTTGTTTTCCTCAATTTCCTCACCTGTCAAATGAACTGAAGTAGGAAATGACAAACTATTACAGCACCTTCACTAAGAAAACGCCAAATGGGATCATGAAGATTCAGACAAGACTGAAAAAGACTGAACAACAGCACCACAAACCAGAGAGTTGGGAAAGGGAAGAGAGAGGGAGAAGAGGAGAGTAAGAATACAGCAGTGAGGGAGGTAAAACATGGTGAGAGTCCTTAAAATGATGGTCCTAGTATAGAGTCACAAACCATGGACAGAGGCTTTGTCTTAGAGTCAGTAAGACCTCTGTTCAAATCCTGCTTCTCATAGAACTGGCTGTGTGACCCCGGACAAGTCACCTAATCTTTCTTTTTTTTTTTAATTAATTTATTAGTTTAGTTTCAGTTAACAAGATTCAATTCCATAGTTCCTTGATTTTCAAATTTCCTTTACTTCCCTCCCCCCACCCCCCACGACAGCATATAGTCCAGTATAGGATCTGCAAATACATTCATATTAGACATTAGTCCAATTACAAAGGCGTATTGTACTAGGTGGGATGAAAAATGTCACCTAATCTTTCAATGCATTAGACAACTCTGATACCATAAATTGCAGAGAAGGTACCAGTCTGAGCTCCATGAACTAAGTAAGTCATAGTTAGACAGAAATCTGGTTTATTTAAAAAGAAAAAAAAAGAAATCTAAATTACATAATGCATACATGTATATACGCACATGTTGTTTATATGTGTATATGTAGATATAGATGTTATTTCAAGGCTTGTCTTTAAATAGATCTAGATAGATATAGAATAGGGACCATAACTTATCTAATGATAATAACTCACATTAATATAGCAATTTAAGGTTTTTCCCACAACATCATACCTTATACCTTAACTTATGAACTAAATGAATTTGAGAATGATTTAACTCAAGAAACATTTCTTAAACTCTTACTGTATGCAGCACGCTATGCAATTCACCCAAGCTATAAAGATAGAAAACAATACAGCCCCTCCAACCCACTCCCCTTTCAGGATCTTCCAGCCTAGTGTGGGGGAAAGCCATACTGACAAATAGCTGTAACGTGCGCTAGCCTATGGCCAATGCAAAAGGAGAATCAAACAAAGAGGAATGAAATAATCAGGGAGGAGAGATCACTTCTAAATGGGTGGTTCAGGACAGGCTTTGTGACCAGTCTCTGGATTGTACTGGAGCATAACACCAGACCCCAGAATGAATCATTTGCTGTACCAGGAGAGAATAAGAGTGCATTTTAATGATATTTGGTGGTTATACCAGCAGCCCTTCATCTGTGATATTGGAAACACCGTTGGAATGGTTGAAATAGCTTTCTGCCTTGTGCCAGTCCTAGCTCTGTGTTATAATTAGGAAGTTGGCTTTATTTGAAATATAGTCTCACAGGTGCAGCATTTGTCCTCGACAGGTGATTATGTTTTGATTTTTATTATCACGTCTAAAACAGGATCCTTCTGTCCAAAAGTGAGGAAAGTGATTTTAGAACATAAAACATGTTCTGCCACAAATGAGATATTAGTGTAAAAATGCTTAAATGTTGCTAAATATTTACCCAATACAGGGTTTCTACCTTCTGCCAACCTGAAGCATTTTCTTGGCAAGTATGCCGAGTTGGGAACTTTGGAAATCTTTGTGCACTACTCCTCTAACTACATAAATACAACCATCTGTCTCTGCTAGGTAAACAGCTTGACCCTTGTTCTTTTTGCTCATTCTTTTTATCCTTTGTTTTAATTCCTTGAAACTTGTCCAAGATAATCCTGACTCTGCTGCTGGTCCCTTGTTAGTAGCCAAAATAACACACTTCTGAAAAACTCCAGAATTATCTGGTGCATTCACTCTTTTCCTCTGTTATTTGAAACCCTTCAGAGAACTGAACTCTTAAATACCCCATACCCTCTTGACAAGGGAGAGGTAGGTGATGTTTTGAGTTGCCAATTCTACCAGCCTCCTACTGTTATATTGTGGTGTGGTGCGACTGTTCTTTACTACCTCAGCCTCTTTTAAATTTTGGATTTCTTGCATGTACAACTTTATATAATAGCAAAACTTTCTAACATAAGCATTAAGTCATAGAATTGAAATGTTGGAAAATACCTTAAACAATAACAATTATTTATGAGACACCTAATGTTGGCAAATGCTTTATTAGGTTTTGGGAATAACAAAGTTTGTGTCCAGGTTGTGAAGAGTTTTAAAAAATAAATAAGACATTTATATTTAATCTGCAAGGCAATAGAGAACCATTGGGATTTATATAGTACATAATCAGACCTGTATTTTCAGAAAATCACTTTAGCAACTATGTGGAAGGTGGATTAAAGAGTGGAGAAACTTTGAGACGGGGATACTAATTAAGAAGGAGAGAAGTTATGAGGCACTGAACTAGAACGGTGGCCTTGTGAGTAGAGAAAAGGAGGTATTTGAAAGATGCTGTGGAGGTAGAAACAAGATTTGGCAACATTTTATATTTGGATTGATGGAGACTGAGGATAACATCAAGCTTGAAAACAGAGGGGACAGGGAATATGGCAGTGTCCTCGAAAGGAAAAAGGGTCATTTAATCCAAACTCCTTTTTAATTTATTTTTTTATTTTGACCCTAAATACCAACAAAAATTTATTTCTATACACGCGGCATAACAAAAAGCCCAAAGCCCAGAATTTTTAAAGGCTAATGAGTAACTTCTCTACAAACCTCTCTTTAAGAATTCTCTATTAGATACCTTCTTTAGGCTCAACATTATAAAAAAAAATGCTGAAGAGGTTTAAAAAGCATCTATGGTCCCTCAGTGCCCTGAAGGAGCTCACAGTCTGCTTGAGTGACATGAAAGGGATTTTTGTTGTTTAGTAATTTTCAGTCATGCCTGAGTCTTCATGACCCCATTTGGAGTTTTCTTGGCAAAGATACTGGAGTAGTTTGCCATTTTCTTCTCCAGCTCACTTTGCAGATGAGGAAATTGAGGCAAACAGGGTTAAGTGACTTGCCCAGAGTCACACAGCTGGTAAGTGTCTAAGGCCAGATCTGAACTCAGGAAGATGAGTCTTCCTTAGAAGACTAAGACCCACTTAGCTGCCCCAATGAAAAGGATAAAATGTATTAAAGAAATTAAGTGTTTTTCTTAGAAGAGAGAAAAGTTGGGGAAGGAACCCATTAAGAGAGACATTAAATATTTGAAGTATCTCATGTGAAAAAAGGATTAGCTTTATCCTGACTGCTACCAAAAGGAAGAACTAGTAGAAGTTTTAGGGAATGGGGTGGCTAGGTGGCAGAGTGAATAGAGTACCAGCCCTGGAGTCAGGAGGACCTGAGTTCAAATCTGGCCTCGGACATTTAACACAACTAGTCGTGTGACCTTGGACAAGTCACTTAACCCCAATTGCCCTCCAAAAGAAAAAAAAAGAAGTTTTAGGGAAGTATATTTTGGTTCGATATGAGCAAAAACTTCTTAATAATTAGAACTACTCCTAAGTGAAACTGGGTGCCTTAATCAACCAACAAACATTTATTAAGCTTCTATAGTGCCAGGCATTATGTTAGATACTGGGTATATCTAGGCAAAAATGAAGCAATTCCTACCCTCAAAGAACTTACATTCCAACAAGAAATACTAAGTTTTCTATCAGTAGAGGCACTCAAGAAAAGACCAGATAGCCAAAGTCTATCACCAGTCTTATTCCCAAAGTCTTTCTAGGTTAAGTCTCCGAAGGAGACTTTCATTTCTGCCAGGAGAAGAAGCAAGAGATTATGGCTAGAAGTCAGCACTCTGCCCTCCTTAGAGAGAGGGGTGCTGGGCTAAAAGCATATCTATCTGCTTCCTTAAATACTGTTAATCTAGGGGATATGGTCAAGCTCCATCTGATAACTTTTGGGTTTGTTTGTTTGTTTGTTTGTTTGTTTGTTTTTGCAGGGAGAGGGCAGGACAATTGGGATTAAGTGATTTGCCCAAGATCACCTGGCTAGTAAGTGTTAAGTGTCTGAGGCTGGATTTGAATTCAGGTCCTCCTAATTCCAGGGCTCTATTCACTGTACCACCTAGCCATCCCCCCATCTAACTTTTGATCACTTTGTCATTTCTGAAGGGAAGTGGGACCCCAAGCTCTATTTCAAAGGCTTGACTCCTTTCCCACCTAATACCAGTTTCACAGTGAATACGCAGAGAGAATTAGCAAACCCCTTTATCCAAATCATAGCAAAACAAAGCACAGAAGATATACATAGAAGAATATATACTAGACAATACAGAGTGAAGGAGCTTTTCCACTGGGAGCAAGATAGCTCAGCTTAACCCAGGGAAAGAGTGTCCTGGATCCCACCCAAGGAGAAATTCCCTGAAATCTCTAGAGTAACAAGCTGGCAACAGGGATATGAGAGAAACTGCTGGCTCCTCTCATGCCTTCCCAGAGTCTTTTCCTTTAGGAACCAGAAGTAGAGTTGATTTCTTCCATCTTCTCTCCTGAAACTGGAAGGCAGGATCTTCTGAATTATGAATCCCAGAGAGGTAATCAATGAGAAACCTCTCATCACCTCTGCCCACCCCTTATATAAGGTATGGTCTTCAGCTCCATCAGTAAGGAGAAAGTCCCATGCCATTGGCTTTGGGGAGGGGGTTACACATATAAAAAGAAACCGAGGCCTTGGGAAGTAAAGAGATTTGCTCAGATAGCCACTGCTCTCCAGTCTTTTAAACATCATTGACAGTGGCTCAACAATCATCCACCCACTAAATGCATCATACAAACATCATGCTTAGCAGCCAATCACAGACATTAGCAGGGAAGCAAGTAACTAGAGATCAGTGTTCGTTCTAGACTAGACTCAGGCTAAAGGCCACAGAATGGTAGGAATCACTTGGTACTTGAAGTTTATCGGCTGCCTCTCACTGTAGTGGTGGTCTGATTAGAATCTCTCCAACTGCAGCCTGCCTGGAGGGCTTCATTCCACTCCTCAGGATCCTGACTTCTATGCCTCTGCTCAGCAGCCTATACAATGTGACTTTCATCTCTATCGATCTAATACTATTTGGTATCTGGACTTTAACTCATGCCACAGCTGGCATCTGACTCCAAAAGGAGTTTGATCCTAGACTGATTCAATTGCTGCCCTGGGGAAGGTCTATTCCTCCTATACAAATCTACCTTGGCATAACAAATACATGAATATCATTTCTTTTTACTCTCCATTTTGCAATGTAAAAGTTTATTATTACTTCTGCCTTAAAAGTATAGAATTATTTACAAAAAAAGATTGGAAAAGGATTAACATGATGGAAACCCAGTCTCTCCTCACACAGACACACACACACACACACACACACACACACACACACACACACACAGACACAAATCTGTGTTAATTACATCTAAAATGGAATTTTAGCTTATGTTGCTGATAAGAAAGAATAATTAGTATAAAACCACAATTGGGCTTTTGTTTGTACTTTGATTCTTCTAGCTAACTATTGAAATAGCATGTTTATTCATTAAAAACTTATTCCTTGATCATGACCTATATGTAAATACTGTGACAGGCATTAAGAAGTATACAAAATTGTAACATACATGGTCACTGTTTTCTTACACTCTAATAGTGTAATGAAACTAATAACTGCAATACAAGATAGTGTATATATTCTGCCAGCTGAGTAACATAATTCTGCTAATAAAGATCTTCTTACCTTCTACTTGGTAGAGGGAGCATGATGTTAGAATTAGAGGACCTAAGATCAAATTCTAACTCTTCTATTTGTTATCTGTGTAGTTTTGGGCAAGTTGCTTTATCTCAAAAGCCCTTCACATCATCTCTCCCTCTTTTTTCCTTTCCCTTAATCTCTGCCAAACAGGTGCCCTTTCTCCAGGCCAAGGCCATACCTTCTACATGTGTTCTTTATCCTATCTCCAGTCTTCTCCAGCAGATTCATCCTTAATCATTCCTCGTCCCTCTTTCTGAATTCTCAGCCTCTCCCTGTTTACTGTTTCTTTCATTCCCTACTGCTTTCAAAGATACCCAAGTCCCCCATCACCTTATATAACCTTCACTTGAACCTAACATCCCCAGAAGCCATCATCCTATGTCTTTTCTTTCTTTCACTAAAATACCTTGAGGAAAGCTGTCTACACTTTCTTTCTCTACTCCTTTCTTCTTATTTACTTATCAGCCTTTTGCATTCTGGCTTCCAATCTTGTCACCCAACTAAAACTGCTGTCACTGACGTCAGTGATCTCTTAATTGCAAAATCTGCCGATCTTTTTTTCAATTCTTATCCTTCTGGATCAGTCTTCTGCTTTTGACACTGTTGACTACCCTTTCCTCATAGATATTCCTCTTCTCTCTGAAGATTACTCTTTTTTTGGTTCTCCTAAATATTTAATGACACCTTTGTTTCCTTTGCTAGATTGTCATTTCTACCATGTCCTTTAGCTGTGGTTGTTCCCCAAGGTTCCTCTCTCCTTCTCTCTCCCACCTCATTAACCCCCCTGGACTTGACTGTCATCTCTATGAAAATGACTTCCAGAGCTATATATCCAGCTCTTGTTCCTCTCCTGATCTTCAGTCCTTCATCACCAATTGCCTCTTGGACATTTTGATCCAGATGTCCTGGAAACATCTCAAACTCTACATATACACAACTGAATTCATCATCTCTCCCCCCAGCTCTTCTCTCTTTCAAACTTCCCTATTTCTTTCAAAGGCACTATTATCCCTTTAGTCTCCCAAGTTAATAATCTAACAATTAGCCTTGACTCCTCACTCTGCTTCATATTCAGACCATTGCCAAATATTGCCTTTTCTACCTTCACAATGTCTCACCTCTGAGCCCTTTTCTCTTCTCATACAACCAGCACCTTAGCTCAGGACTTTATCACTTCTCACTCAAATTATTACAATAGCCTCCTAATTAGTCTCTCTGCTTCAAGCCTCTCACCACTTTAGCCTGTCCTACACACAGCTGCCAAAATGAATTTTCTTAAGCTCACAGATGATCGTGGGACTCCCATATTCAATTAATTCCAGCATCTCCCAGTTGCCTCCAGAATAAAAGATAAACTCCTCTGTTTAGCTTTTACAGTACTTCACAACTCAGTCCCACTTATCTTTCAAGCTTCATTAGCTACCACTTCCTCTCCCACATTCTGTGATCCAACCAAACTGGCCTTCTCTCTGTTTCTCACATACAAAACTTGATGGTCCATTTCCATATCTTTGCACTATCCATCCTCCATACCAGAAATGCATTTCCTTTTCCCATCAGTCTCACAGAGTCCTTGTATTGCTTTAAAATGTCACTTAAGCACCATCTTCTACATCAATGGTGTCATATTCAAATAGAAATGGAGCCACTAAACCCTACATAAGGATCTCTGTGGGCTGCATATTGACCTAGAAAACCACATATTGCAATTATCTGTGTTCTGTTGTATTTTTCTTTATTTTGTTAAATATTTCCCAATTGCGTTTTTCCTGATTGGGGCAGAGGTACACTTGAGAATATTGGAGATGCACTATGTGTTTTGTTACTTCTATTTTGCATGAAGCCTTTTCAGATTCCTTCCCCAACCTATTGCCATCCCTCCTAAACTACTTTGTATATATTTGGTTTTATTCACTCTGTATTTATGCTGTGTGTGTGTGTTTGTACATATGCACTTCTTTAATCCCTCATTAGGATACAAGTTCTTCACAACAAGGAATTATCTCTTTCTTTGTGCTTGTATCGCTAGTATTACCAATGCGGGCTCTGGAGTTAGAGGGTCTGGTTCAAATTCTGCCTCTCATAGTTACTAGCTGTTTGAACTCAGTTTTTTCATCTCTAAAATAAGGAGATTGGACTAGGTGACTTCTGAGATCCCTTCCAGCTCTGAAACAGTAGTTCTACGACCCATCCAGAATAAGTATAATGTTTATTTCATGAGACATATTTGAAGATGGTCCTCATGCTGTTCCCTAAGTATCATTAGCTCCAGAAGTTGTAGTTAGGCTGCTAGACACCCATCACAAACATGGAGAAGATTTGGAATTACTTTGGGGAAGCAGGGGTTGAAAGTCTAAACATAGTCACAAATTTGATTTCATCCTCTTTCCTTGCCCCTCCCCCAGGGCTATCACTGAACTAGGGTATGACTTCATTTGCTCCATCTGGAAGTCCCCTCTACCTTCTTCCCTCTCTTTCCCCTTCCTCCTTGTTTACATTTTCATTTTGCTGTAACGTTGTCAGGGATCCTCTTCAGTAAAGTCACATAGAAACATCTGTCTTTCACATGAAGCTGTTCATTATGATTGTAGACATCTGCTCCAGAGAGGCTAGCACAGTAGTTGGCTGCCTCCCACACCTGGAATGATGCTCTCCTCACCTCTGCCTCTTAGTTTTCCTGGTTTTGTTCAAGATTCAGCTCAAATCCCACCTTCTTCGGGTGATCTTTCCAGGTTCTGCCAACTGCCAATGCCTCTGAGGTTTCCCTCTGAAATTACCTTCCATCTTCTCTGTATATGCATTGTAAATATTTAGCTATGTTCGTATTTGTCTCTGCCAATGAAATGTGAGCTACTTGAGAGCAAGGACTATTTTTATACTTCTATCTCTAGCACTTAGCTGGAACTGGTATATATACAGTAAGTGCTTAATAAGTGCTTGTTGGGGCAGCTAGATGGCACAGTGAATAAAGCACCAACTCTGGAGTCAGGAGGACCTGAGTTCAAATCTGGCCTCAAACACTGGACACTTAATTAGCTGTGTGACCTCGGGCAAGTCACTTAACCCCAATTGTCTTGCCCCCTCCAAATAAAAATAAATAAATAAATGTTTATTGAATGACTGACTGATAAAACTGCTGCCAAAAATAAGAATTATGTCTGTCTAAACATATACAATGCAAATATGGAAACTGTTGGTTTATCCCTGTAGTTCTCTGACTCTTCTTGACTTTGCCTGGAAGTTCTTTTCAGTGCTTCCTAATTTCCTAAATGTCTTTTCTTCCTTTCCTCTATTAAAGACAGATTTAGCCATTAAGTTCAGAATCACAGCCTTTTTAATCATCAGTAATTTTGTGTTCTCCTCATTTATCACTGGGTCTTTGTTCTCTTCAAATATATTTTCCCCAGGGACAAAATTCATCTTCAGCCTTTTACTGAAGATTCATTCATTCTCATTTTGGTTTTGCTGCCATTTCTTTTGGCTAAAAATGTATATTATCCTAATAATTATCCTAATTTAATACCCTCTTCTTTCTTCCTTCTATACTAGTTCTTTCCTTGTAAATCTCTGAGCCTTCCTATCTTAAATCCATGCCTTCTTTTTCAACAGAATGCAGCCATTTGTATTATTTCATGTGAGGAAAGGTGGTTGGTTGGATTTCAATTATGTTGTTTCTAGGACATGGCATTCTAAGTATATATGTGCTCGATTTGACTTATAAGTATTTGGATTATTTCAATAGATATTTCCTCTTCAATACAAAGTCAGTCTGTCTTTGAAGATAATGTAATAAGATTCACAATCATTCTCATTGAACCAAGACAGCTTGCTGCCTTCTCATACATACGAGGACAACCTTTTAAGAGTAGGTAAAGACAATTACACAGGGACGGGAATGTTGGTCAGCATTTTTTTTAAGGACTTATTGTGAGGGAGTTTGCTAGGAATTAAATCATAGAAATGTCACATTGTTGACATGTCAAGCTTGCATTCCACTAAAAATCCACCATTTTTTCAAAGAGATTGCAATCTAGCTGTACCACATCCACCTTGTATTTGTGAAATTAATGTTGAGGGAACACAACTTTATGTTTATCCTGATTACATTTCATTGTTTAATTTGACCTAATGTTCTAACTTACGGAGATATTTTTGGAACTTTCTATAGCTATGATTCTCCTCTTCTTTACTCACCTCCTCTTATGCACTTAAGCCTTAATCCTTCTCTCAAGTTTCTTAAGGAAAAGGAGCCAAGTGTCAAAGAATCAGTTGTGGGCAAGTCATCAAACTTCTCTAGGCTTCATCTTTTTTCCTCATCTGTAAAATTTGAATATTTTAACTACTTACTATATAGGGTTGTAGTGAAGAAAGCGAAATGAAACTTGTCCTCTTACTATGTTCCTCTCTTATGTGATTCTCAGGTTATATTTTGCATTGTAGTATTTCTATATGTATCTTTTTACCCAACCAAATTATACAGGCCCCATGAAGCCAGTACCTAGTATCTTATTTAGCTTTGTTGGTTTTTTTTCCAACACAGTGCTCTACACATAGTGGGAAATTAATCAGTGTTTGTTGAATTGAATTGAATGTTCTAAGCCATTTAGAACCTAAAACCAGGTTTTATGGAAAAAGCTAATGGTTTTGGTTTCATAGCAGTGGTCACTTCTTAGAAATTGATTCCAGATATTCAGCTAAATCATAGGAGGTCCTTGATCTAACTGCTCACAGAGTGGTTTAGAAGCAAAGGGAGTTGGGGACACAAATTATTGTTTAATAAGCATGCTTTTATTATAGCCTCTATTTGACTGTAAATAATTAACCAGTTAAACATTAAATAATTAACTCTGTGAAATAGATTAAAGAGTAAACAAAGTAAATGTGCTCTCTCATTTTGATCCCCTCCCCTTACCTTTCCCCTAGGAAGATGCCAATACCCACAATAGCCAAGATACTCAAGTTTTGTTCTAATTCACATTTCTTGACTCTTGTTTTGGTGTGGGGGAGGATGACCAAGGCAAAGAGATGCCAAGCTAGCTGGAAATAGAAATATAGCTGTGGTATACTGGAAAGATCTCCAAACTGGTAGCAAGGAAACCTAACTAGTAGGCTGTCCTTGTATATATGAGAAGGCAAAAAGCACTGTAACTCCAGGCCTCAGTTTCCTCAAGTGTAACATGAGTGATTTCATCTAGAAGATAATTGATGTGTAGAGTCATACTTCTCTAAATGATGGAGAAGGGTATGTCAAACTTCTCCAATATTCTTGCCAAGAAAACCCCACAGACAATATGATCCACAGGGTCATGAAGAGTCAGATACAACTGAATAACAAACCAGCAAGGTTCTCATTGATTCTCACATTCTGTGAACCTTCTAGATGAACAGCTCCCAAGTCTACTACCTGTCCCCTTTGCTATACTCAGCACTGTAGCCAGACTTCCCTTCTATCCATCTATCCCAAAAAGTTCTATTCTCTTTCCTACAGTCTCTGGATATTACAAACTTGAGTCATTATAAGGACTAGATGTTGTCTACAGAGCTGCTAGGAAGTCACGTATCTGGCCTAACATAGTGTTAGCTTCAAAGGATCGTGTAAGCCAAGAATATGCTGCCAAAGGAGTAATTGATTACAGTGCTGATTTCAAGCAAACGGATCTGAAATTTGGTTCTTTTCTTATAAACGTAATCTGCCTCATCTGCTTCTAATTCGGAAATGGTATAGAAATGGACAAGTCCAAAATTCAGAATGTGGAAAGATCTTTTAAGTTATAATTGCCTTTTTTTTTAATACAAAGGCAACTTTTACAAACAGTTCTTAAAGTAGACATTCTCTAAGAACACTACCACTTTTTTAGGAGTACACAATAGAATCAATTCTTCATGTCCTTCTGCCAAATCTCTTCTCTGCCAATAATTGTCTGTCAGTTTTTTAATGTGAAAAATATGGGCTTGGGATAGATAGTAAGAATAAGGTCTCCCCAGTTAGACTGTAAACTCCTTGAGTACAAGGAATACAAGGACTATATTTTTTGTCTAGGAGAGGGGATTTCTTTGTATGCAGCACTTAGAACAGTGGCTGGTATATCATAAGCACTTAATAATTGTTTATTGATTAGCAATAATAATAATTATTTACATTTATAGCATACTGTAAGGTTTATAAATTGCTTTCCTCACATCAATCATAAGAGATAAGAAGTATAAGTATTCTTGTCCTTCTTTTAGAGATGAGAAAGCTGAGGCTCCAAAACAGTCAGTGGCTTTCTTGGGGTGAGCCAGTTAATGCCAAGTTTTAAGGCCCCTTCCCATTCTAAGTCCCAACAGTGATGAATTGTGACTGGCGAACGGAGCACATTTCTTTGCTCTCAATTCCTTTGTTAACTTCTTATCTTCTGTATTGATCTTCACTGTCCACAGCCCAGCACAGATCTAGCTTATCCACCAAGAAAGATGATTTAGATTAAGATAATAACCTTAATTATCTATAGAAATATGTAAATCATGGCTACCACTTATATGGCACTTATTATGATCCAGACACTGTGCTAAGTGCTTTACAAATACTATTTGATTCTCACAACAACTCTCGGAGGTAGGTACTATGATTATCTCTATTTTACAGTTAAGGAAACTGAGGCAAACAGAGCTTAAATGATTTACCCAAGGTTACAAGGTTAGTAAGTTCCAGAGGCCAGATTTTAACTCAGGTCTTCCCGATTCCAGATCCAGTTCTCTGTCCACTGAACCACCTATATTCTTCCCTGCAATAATAATAGCTTAGAAATTGGGTGGTAACAACATGACTAATATGTAAATATGTTTACATGATTGCACATGTATAACCTATATCAGATTGCTTGCAGTCTTAGGGAAGGGAGATGGGAGGGAGGGAGAAAAAATTTGAAACCCAAAATATTATTTTAAAAATGAATGTTGAAAGCTGTCTTTACATGTAATTGGGAAAAGATATTATCTACCAAAAAATAATAATATAGGAAACCTTTTGTGGGGGAAAAAAGGAAATTGGGTGGTAAGAGAAGGTATATCAAAGGAACAGGAGAATGGATCTCCTTACTTCTCCAACAAGAAATCACTAGCAGGGGGGAGTAAAGAAGAAACTGAATGGCTTCCCAGCTTTTCCCCCAAGTCTTCCCAATGTGTGGCTTTATGATTTTGTTTGGATATCCAAAACATCAGACCCACTCCTTTTCAAATATAATTTTTAAAACTCATCATGATTCTAGAATTAAATGATTTTTGGATCATCCCTGGGCCTAGTTCTTACCATTCCTATAGGTAATTGAAAGTCATCTGTATGTACAAACAGGGACTTGAGCAACGTGTATGTTGTGGTCGCTCTGATTTTACAAGGGCCATTAAATTCATGAAGCTATTTTGTGCAATCAACATCAAAATCTGGTTCTTCTATTATAAGCATGAACATTCTGAGAATTCAACATTCATTACTTCCATTGATGTGGATTTTACTACTTTAAAAAAAATTTTATGCAATGTTCACTTCAAAGAAAATAGCCCCAAAGTAACATAGCATTACAATTATACCATGTTAGACAGAATAATAAAATGCAAATTGAGAGAAACCAGGTAAGACTAAAAAAATGGATGTTAGAAAATATCATCCTCATAGATTCTAAATAAATAAGCTGGACAAGGAGCTCATGACTTGAAACACAAAGGGGAAAGAATAGAAAATAGTTTCCTGCCCCCTTTCCTTCCTTTTTTTTTTTTTTAGAAAAAAGCACACAGCAAAATAAAGAACAGAACTGTGAAACAGAAATGATCCTGAAAACTTGAAGTGAAAGGCTCTGACATAGCGAAAGAAAAGGAATCTTTGTCTCTAATCAATGGTCTTACCCTCTGTATGGGTCAAAGTTTTATTGTCAGCTCAAATAACAGAGGTCAGAGGACAGAGGTATCCAGTGGCATTAAGATTGATTTTTTACAACAAAATAGCAGACTCCTTACTCTCTGAAGGTAACAGTGAAAGACCAGATGCCACGTGGCCTGAGCCCTTTGACAAATGAAAGCCTAAAGTACCAAAGGGCATGCCTCAGAAGTGTGATAGAGGAGACCAAAGCCGCCATCAACATTTCCATCCTAAAGGTTCAGGGTTGCATTTACCAGTGTTACCCCTTCCATAAACTAATGAGGTCACCTAGTTATCTAATACAAAACTCTTTCCTTTATTGCCAGAGGCTGTTGCCTGGCATTTAAAACAGCTTCCAGTATTCCTATTGATTCTGATCCATATGGGGCACCCCACCAACTTAGGCCATTCATGATTAATCTTATTAAATATGCTTGGGGGTCAGAAAAGAGGGACAGGGAGGGGGGAGAGGGAGCGAGAGAGAGAGAGAGAGAGAGAGAGAGAGAGAGAGAGAGAGAGAGGTTGAGAGAGAGAATAAGTTAAGAACTTTGGCAATGCAACAAATTAAATTAGGAGATGTACCCATCTAAGCTAATGTCCCATCCGGGGGTTTTGTGTGTGACCTTGAGCAGCATTGCCAGGAAGAATGAGTGCACTTACTGCTTGCTATTCCCTCTATTTTGAGGCAATGTACAATTTATTTCCCTGGATTTCCAGTTAAAGAAACAAGATTGTATTAGGTTTCTTGGTCACCATCTTTTTTTTTTTTATTTTGTTATTGGTGTTTGCTTGTTTATTTGTATCTGTTTTCCTGGCAGCTGTAAATTGAATTTCTGACACCTTAGATGCCTAAGCTCTACTTCTGGTGCCCAGAGGGGACTGATGGAGAGAAGAAAAGGCATTTCTTTTACCTCAGCAGCAACTGATTTTACAGAAGTTTTCTCTAATAGCAGTGACTATATATCATGTTCCCCAGGGAAGGAGGTTGTGGTAAGAAAGAAGAATTGGCATGAATGTTCTGGGACTGAGATCATCAGTTTGGCTGACTTCTCATGAGAGGATATTTTAGTTCAAGTTTTGTTATAGTTGGGAGATCATCCTACACCTGAAGTTCTTAACCTTTTTTTTTGTGGACTACTTTGGCAGTCTGAAGAAGTGTATTGACCCCTTTGCAGAAAAGCATTTTTAAATACATAAAATGAAATACAAATGAGATAAATTATATTGGAAAATAGTCATCAAAATATTCAATAATCAAGTTCATGAGGCCCAGATGAAAAATTGCCTATACTAGAGGGATCCCAAAGGTATCATAATGAATCAGACCCTCAGGTCAAGTCAAATCAATACACATTTATTAAGCACCTACATGTGTTTAATAATAATAAAAATGATAATAATTTATTAATTATTTATTAAGCACCTACTATGTGCTTATAATCCCACCTACTATGGGCCAGCTAGGTGGCTCAGTAGATGTGGTGCTGGACCTGGATTCAGGAACACTAATCTTCCTGAGTTCAAAGCTGGCCTCAGACACTTACTAGCTATGTGACCATGGGCAAGTCACATAACCCTATCTGCCCCAGTTTCACCATCTGTAAAATGATCTAAAGAAGGAAATGGCAAACCACTGCAGTATCTTTGCTAAGAAAACCCAAATGGGGTTACAAAGAATTGGACTCGACTGAACAACAACAGCAACTATGTGCCAGGCACCAAGATAAGCACTGGAAATAGATAAAAAAGAAAAACTCCCTGCTCTCAAGGAGCTTACATTCTAATGGAAGTGGTGAGCAGAGAGACAGAAGACAAACAACCATGTAAAGTATCAACTTTGTAGTAAAACTGAGCCTCTTCGGGGTTTTTGTGTTTTCTCCCCTGTTAGAATGTGAGCTCCTTGAGGGAGGACACACACTACGGGTTGTTGGGTTTGTTTGTTTGTTTTTTTACCTCCTTTGTATTCCTAGAAATTAGTATAGTGCCTAGCATATAGTAAACAGCATGTTGACTGGCTGACTTTACTCAGATCACTCCAAGAGCTTCCCAGAGGATTCTGGTATGTCTCTCCTCTCCAAATGACCCACATAGCCACCTTCATGAATCTATCCATATACCACTGGATCCTGACATTGGCCCTCCCTTTCTGATTCAAGGAAGAGGAATAGGGAACAGTACAGAGCTTGCACATGTCTGTCAAGGATGGTTTCTAATGATTATGCCTGCTCAACTCAATTTTCAAGAATAGGCTGCTTCATTTATCACATTATCAGTCCACCATGATTTTATTTCCCACCAATAAATCAACAAATTTTCCCTAATATTTTCATTTCATTCATTTAAAAGTTTTCATTGGTTCAGTCTTCTGGAAAGTGCTCCATATCACAGACAGAGGCCTTCTGAAGTGCCTTTCTCCTTTACCACATTTAGTGCCATTGTAGTTCCCAGCATTTAAAACATGTGTAGTATAATAAAAATTGCTATGTTCTGTTGGTGGTGGCACTTAGCTGATAAGAGTGTCATAACACGAATAAAATGTGTGAAAGAACTGAAAAGCTGAGTGATGATTCTGATATTGAAACTGCAAACCAGATGATGCTCTAATCTGCAACACCTACCACTGCACTTTGAAATACATTGTGCTAGGTTACATTTTTAGTCATGAGTGACAGGATTCATCTGGTGTTATGGGTAGGTAGGAAAGAAAGAAGCTGCTGATCTAAAAGAATTCTGGTGTTTGCTGTGGTCATTCACCAAGGCCAAACGTACAAGTAAGCTCCTCCCCCCAGAGAGTCCTCGATGGCTAATAAGTTAGGAATTGTCATGGGAGAAAGAAGTTAGGAAATAAAGGCAACAAAGATTATACAATTATACAATATAGCCAGTATGCAATTTGTACAATGTTTTTTCCATGCTCATTACATCTCTCGTTCAGGTGACCTCATGATATCATTAGTACCATTGTATAGGCAAAGGAATTGGGACAGAAAGAAGTTAGATGACTTAATCAATTGGCGCATATTCATAATAATATCTCACTTTTATATAGTGTTTAAGGTTTACAAAAATTCTTTCCCTCACATATGCCCTTTGAGGTAAGTAATATAATTATTATTGCCCCCACTTTATAGATAAGTAAACTTAGGCTCAGAAAGTTAAGTAATAGTTAATAAATGTTAGAGCCCATCATTTGACCCAGGTCTTTTGACTCCAGTTTCGGGTCTCTTTCTTATTATTCCATGCTAGCTCTCTTTCTTGAACAAACAAACTTTTTCTAGATACTGTTGAAGACACAAAGACACTATCTATGCTCAAGCAGCTTACAAGGTAGCTGGCGTTGATAAGAAACTTAAGCATAAAAAGATATCAAATAATACAATGTAGATATTACACCTGCCAAATGAGTGGTGTAGATGAATGATGGAAGAACATTGTAAAAACAAGATGATTAAAGAAGTGATTGTAGGCTGGCATTTGAATTGATTTTGAAAGTCAACTCTGTGTGTGTGTGTGTGTGTGTGTGTGTGTGTGTGGAGAGAGAGAGAGAGAGAGAGAGAGAGAGAGAGAGAGAGAGAGAGAGAGAGAGAGAGGATCTTAGATAAAGAACACAGGAAAGGCGGAGCCAAGATGGCGGAGTAGAAACAGCTCTTCCAAGCCTCTCTGCC